>JAODAL010031014.1:0-49082 GCA_025379985.1 Phyllomedusa bahiana | reverse complement strand
AAAAACATCAACAACCCGAAAAAAAAAAAGCCCACAAGCACTCTATATGCAAAAAATTTAAGAAACTAGGCTGTCAAAATGGGGACAAAAAAAAAGGAAACTTTTTATAAAAACGCTTCTATTGTGTAAAAGTAATAAAACAAAAAAAAACATATAAATTTATATCATTGAAATTGGTACCCCGCCCCCCCAAATAAAGTTACCCCGTCATTTATCCTATGGCGAATACTGAAAAATGAAGCCCAAAAAAAAAGGGGGAAAATGTTTTTCCCCCCCCTATTTCCATGGCCAATGCAAAAAAAAAACTAGGGAACCCCTTTCACCCAAAATGCAAAATACACCCTTAGATGAACCCGAGGGGTGTTGAATCCAAAAGGGGGAAACTTCGGAAATGTTTCCCCTGTTCTATACTTTGGGGGCTTTGGAGTGCGACAGGGCCCCCCCCACCAAATCTGTGCCCAAAAACCCAAAATTTAAGGTCCCTCCATTGAAAACCCCCCTGCCTTTCTCCCAAACAGCATTTTTACACCCCATGTAGGGTATTGCCAACTGGAAAAATTGCGTAACACAATTTTGGGCTTTTTTTCCAAGATTCCTTGTAAAAAAATTAAACTTTTTTTCAGCAAAAAATTTTGCAGATTATTGGGAAAAAATATTTTTTTTATTTATTTTCAGAGCAACGCTAAAAAAATTTGTAAAACCCTTGGGGTCGATAACTCATACACCTCTGGTTAATTGCAAAGGGGGGGAGTTTTCCAATAGGGGGTCTTTTTGGGGTATTTATTAATTTTTGGAAACCCTTAGGTGTCCAAAACCTGAAATGGCCCCTAAAAAAATCAAATGGAAAATGGGGCCCCAGATCCAGTAGGTGTCCCCCCTATTCGGGGGTTGGGTTGAGCCAAAATAAGCATGGGGCCACATATGGGATATCTCAAAACTAGAACTGGGGAAAACAATATTAATTTTGCATTTCCCCGATCACATTTACCCTATTCTTGTCAAAAATGTATAAAAATTGAAAATTGCAAAAAAAATGAAATTTTGAAATTTTATTTTACTTTTTTTTTAATTCCTTTGGGGAAAAACCTAATGGGGTTTAAAAAACTTCCAAAAGCGGTTTTGAATACTTTTTTTGGGGGGTAGTTTCTTAGATGAGGTATTTATGGGGGTAACTAACATACAGCAATAAATCACGTTATAACTGGATGGTCCCCAAAAAATGTATATTTTGCAAATTTTTTTTTGAAAATTTGAAAATTACTAAAATTTTTTTAAAACCCCCCCAATTGTAAAAAAAAAAAAAAGACATTTAAAAAAAAATGCCCCAAAATACGCGACATTGGGAGATGATTTTTTAAAATATTTTGAGTGGAAAAACTATCGTCTTACATGCAAAAAATTTTTTAAGTTTGAAAATTGGGAAAATTTTTCAATTTTTCACGATAATTTGAATTTTTTCACAAAAAAACAATCATTTTTTGGACCAAAATTTCTTACTATCTTAAAGCACAATGTGTCACGAGAAAACAATCTCTGAATCACATGGATAGGTTAAGTGTCAAAAAGTTATTCTCACATAAAGTGACACATGACAGTTTTAAAAAATGGGGCTCTGTCAGAGAGGCCAAAACTGGCTCCGGCGGTAAGGGGTTAAAGAAACAAAGTTCTATCCAAACCTTCAAGATCCTCAATCCAATTCTGTCCATGCTAAACCAAAAACTTCCTAAATCCCAAAAGAGTTCTAGAATGATATATAACCTTTTGACCAACAATTTTGTCAAAACTGATGATATTATTAAATGGGAAAGGGAATTGGGAAGCACATATACCGACCACCAATGGACAGTAGCTCTTAAATCCTCAGCTTCAGCCAGCTTTAAGGAACAGTATCAGAAACTTTTAACCAGATGGTATTACACCCCTCTTTGTCTATCTTTCATCTACCCATCCGTTTCACCACTCTGCTGGCGGGGTTGTGGTAACCAGGGTTCTCTACTACATATATTCTGGTCTTGCCCCTTGCTAAAGCAATTTTGGAAAGAGGTCTTGAAGATGTCCTCAAAATTTGCTCAAACACAATGTCCAGACTCCCCAGAATTTGCCCTGTTCTTAGTTAATATTCATACAATTCCACTTTTAAACAGGACAGTTGTGTGTCACATACTCCATGCAGCCAGACTAGCAATTACTAGAAAATGGAAATCTTCTAGCCCCCCATCAAATTCAGATGTTGTAGAAATAGTATCCACAAATTACATATATGAAAAAATGTTGGCTTTTAGAGAGGGCAAGGCTTTTAAACTCTTTACACTTTGGCAACCATGGATAGACGCTAACCATTCTCTATCAACCTAATCGCTCAGAGACCATCAGGAACCTTAGGATATCATGGTGTGGCCAGTCCCCCCCACCCTCCCCTACCCCCGTAATCCCTAATCCCTCCTTTCCTTGCCCCTCCTATTTGTTTCTTATTAAAGCTTAAAGTTTTTAATTACTTAAATTGCTCCATTCACTTTTCATACAATAAGGTATATCCAACTGTAGCGACCGATTTTGAACCTTACCAAGCTTTAAACTAAACTACGGTCGCTGGTATAGTGTTGATATGTTCTATCCATTTTTGGCTATATCCTACATCGTAAACGTCTTTACCATATTCTGTTTCATGTTTCTAGTTACTCAAGCAATAATTGAAATTGTATATCAATTTGTTTAATATGATGTATGCATATGTCACTTTCGCACACCATGTTTATGCTTCTGGTCTTATATATACGATGTCATATGCCTGAACGCCATTGTCTTACTGTTTCAAGATACTGTATGCCTGTTACTGTAAAGTTGAATTGGGGTATTTACTCCCTCGCTTGTTCTTACCTGTTTTTATATTGAAAAATTCAATAAAAATTTATTGTTAAAAAAAAAAAAGTATTCCCAGATAAAGAGACACGTCAAATTTGAAAAATGGGACTCTGTCAGAAAAGGTCAAAACTGGCTGTGGCATTAGTGGGTTCAATTTTTGTCTATGTAGGAGACTTGGTATCAGAAAAACTTAATTGTGACTGCTATGAAGCATTCATGGAGTCATACAATAGTGGTCACCTAACTCTTGGACTTCACTCAATCCGAGCTGGAGCCAAGGCCACCTTTTCCATTGGGCACACTAGGCAGTTGCTGGGGGCCCCACAAGTATAGGGGCCCCAGGTGGTGTCCCAGGAATACAAAAACATACCCAGGATCCCATGGTTGGCTTTGCTTATTTTACTGTTTGCGTGTTTTTAGTATGTGCAAACAAATCAAAACCATGGTGGAGAAGGGAGCCAAAGGCTCCCTGCCAATCAGTCTTGTAGGCTGCAGGCTGCCGGTGTCAAGACATAAGTGGCGTGATAATATGGGTGTGCTTGGGGGTGGCTAGAGGCGTGACCTAGGGTGATGTCATGTATTTGGACAGGGCACTGTAGTGTTCTGCCCAGAGGCCCATAATTCTTTTAAGACAGCTCTGGCTGGAGCCACAAACAAGGTTCCTGTCTGCAGTTATTCAGTATTTGTGTGCACCGTATAAGAACTGGGTAGAAAAGCTAAATACCTATAGCAACTAGAAGATCCTTACCTTAAATTAACAGATCATAATTTACCTGTCTTCCATAAGGTAAGCAACATAAGCAATAATCAGTAATGCTTCCTGCTTGCATCTTAGAGCTTCTTTATCAGTTTTGGCATTTGGTGACTCCAGTAATAAAGAAATAAAGCCCTCTACACTGCCTTCGATATGGATCAAGCTCTTTTTTAAAATATCAAAGACTTCTGTGGAAAAAAGGGTATTGACCTATTTAGCTTATGCATATATCAGTGAATATGAAAGGCCATGAGCAGGCAACTAAAACTAGAACACAGACAATCTTAAAGGGGTTGTCTAGGATTAGAAAAACATGGCCACTTTCTTTCAAAAATAGCACCCCCTCTGTCACAGAATGTTTCCGGTATTGCAGCACAGCTCCCTTAAAGTGAATAGGGCTGAGCTGCAATACCAGGCACATTCTGTGACAGAGGGGGTGGTATTTTTGAAAGAAAGTAGCCATGTTTTTTTTATAACTGTAAACACCCTCTTTAATAAATAATACCTGTATATAGATTGAATGCTTGAGAAAAATAAATACTTAAAAGCTAATAACAGATACCTTTCAGGATACATTCTTCTTAATTATAACCTACATACAGTAATAAAATACAGCAGCTTATAAACCCAAATAATGGTATATAGTTGAAACCAGACGTTTACATACACAATATAAAAAGACACATCTGCATGTTTCTCTCACTATCTGACATGAAATCAGAATAAACCTTACCCGTTTTAGGCCCAATTGGGAACCAAAATTATTTATATTTGCCAAATGCCAGAATAATGAGAGAGAGAATTTTTAAGGCATTTTTTTTTACTTTCTGCAAAGTCAATAGTTTCTGTACATTTCATTAGTATTTGGTGGCATTGCCCTTAAACTGTCTGACTTGGGTCAAATGTTTTGGATCCTTACACAAGCTTCTCACAATAGTTGGTAGGAATTTTGACCCATTCCTCCTGACAGAACTGGTGAAACTGAGCCATGTTTGTAGATCGACTTGCTCACACCTGCCTTTTCAGCTTTGCCCATTAAGGGCTTTGTGATGACTTTGCAGAAAGTAATAAACATTCTCTCTTTCTCTCATTATTCTGCCATTTGGCAAATATGAATAATTTTGATTCCTAATTGACCTAAAACGAGGAAGGTTTATTCTGACTTCATTTCAGATAGTGAGAAAAACATGCATATGTGTCTCTTTATATAGTGTATGTAATAATATATAGCTATATAAATTGGATATTGCCGTAATGGTCTCAACCCAGGGATTAAAACTAACTTGTCACGTATACTGCATGGTGAGCCTTGTTAAAAATAAAATTAAAAAACACTACTAGGATTGCAGTATTTTCTTCACCCTACCTTCCAAAAAACAGATTCAAAACTGATCAAAAAGTCGTCACCACAAAAATGATAACACTACCAGGATTGCTGTATTTTGTTCAAAACGCCTCCCAGCAACCTTAATAAAAAGTGATCAAAGTGTCACATGCACGCCATAATGGTACCAATAAAAATATCAACTCATTCCTCAAAAACAAGGCCATAATGAGCTCCGTATACAGAAAAATAAAAGAGTTATGGCTATCAGAATATAACGACATAAACACGCAGTTTTTTATAAACGCATTTTTATTGTGTAAAAGTAATAAAAGATAAAAACTATATATAATTTATATCACTGTAATTGTACCGATCCACATCATAAAGTTATCCTGATATTTACACTGCACGGCGAACACTGTAAAATTGAAGCCCAAAAAAACAATGGCAGAACTGCGTAAGCCCCCCCCAACCCCACCCCCCCCATTTTTATGGTCCAATGCTAAAAAAAAACTATGGAACACCTTTGCGCCCAAAATGCACAGTACACCCCTAGATGAGATCCATGAGGGGTGTTGAATACAAAATGGTTTCACCGGTTCTAGTATTTTGGGTGCTTTGCAAATGAGACATGGCACCCATCAAAATCTGCATTCCAAAGGCCAAATAGTGCTCCCTCCCTTGTACCACCTGCCATGCGCCCAAACAGCAGTTTACACCCACATATAAGGTATTGCTGAACTTGGAAGAAATTTGGGGTGCTTTTTTTCCAGAATTCCTTGTAAAACTGAAACATTTAAGGAAAAAATGTTTTCATTTTCACAGCCTAATGCTAAAAAATTTGTGAAACACCTGTGGGGTCAATATACTCACTGCACCCCTGGATATATTCCTTAAGGGGTGTAGTTTCTAATATGGGGTCTTCTTAGGGATAATAAGTTTTAGAACCTTAGGGTGTCCACAAACCTGAAATGGCGCCTAAAGAAAATCGTATTGAAAATGAGACCCCGAAGTATGGTAGCTCCTCCTCCTGAGGCTTCTGGTTCAGCAAATTGGCGCACTAGGGCCACATATGGGATATCTCTGAAAACGGCAGAATCTGGGGAATCAAAATCAAGTTGCATTTCCCTGATCACATCTACCGTGTTCATGTGAATGATGCATAAAAACTGAAAATCTGAAAAATAAAAGGTGAAATTTTGGAATTTCACCTCCCTTTTGGTTGAATTTGATGGACACGTGTGTTTTTTCAACCGTAATAACTATCATATGTAACTATGTAACTTTGCTTTAATTTCTGCGAAATAACTAAAGGGTTAACAAACTTCCTAAACATTGTTGTAAATACTTTAAGTGGTGTAGTTTCTTAGATGGAGTCATTTATGGGAATATCTAACATACAGGCCAATCAAAGCCACGTCAGAACTGGACTGGTCCCTAAAAAAATGTATACAGTGAGTCCCCGACTTACGTCGTTCCGACTTATGTCTGTCCCCTAGTTACGAATGGGGACCGGAACGATGCAAGCCAGGGACAGCTGACAGCGTCCAGGCGCTGTGGTGGCCCGGGCGCTGTCAGTGATCTTCGCAGCTGCACGCGACTCCTCGGAGCGCATGCAGCTGACTCTCCAGTCTCTGTCGGCGTACAGGCACTGCCATGGCCCGGGCACCGGCGGGGATTGCTTCGGCTCTATGCGCTCCTCCAGAGCAGAGGGGGAGCGAGGTGAGTATTTGTATTTGTTATTTTTTAATAAGCCCTGCCTATATCTGCCTATGGGGGACATACCTGCCTATAGCTACCTATGGGGGACATACCTGCCTATAGCTACCTATGGGGGACATACCTGCCTATACCTGCTATGGGGGACATACCTGCCTATATCTGCCTATGGGGGACATACCTGCCTATAGCTACCTATGGGGGACATACCTGCCTAAAACTGCCTATGGGGGACATACCTGCCTATAGCTACCTATGGGGGGACATACCTGCCTATAGCTACCTATAGGGGACATACCTGCCTATGGGGGACATACCTGCTTATACCTACCTATGAGGGACATATACCTGACTATGGGGGACATACCTGCCTATTAACTGCTATGGTGGACATATACCTGCCTATGGGGGACATACCTGCTTATTACCTGCTATGGGGGACATATACCTGCCTATGGGTGACTTACCTGCCTATACCCGCTATGAGGGACCTATACCTGCCTATGAGGGGACATATAAATGCCTATAGCTGCTATGGGAGACATATACCTGCTAGGGGACATATACCTGCCTATAATTACACACCATACATATACACCATACATGTACTAAATTATATTGTTCCGACTTACATACAAATTCAACTTAAGAACGAACCTACAGTCCCTAACCCGTATGTAACCCGGGGACTGCCTGTATTGCAAATATGGTCCAAACAAGGGTTGTCTGGACCAAAATTTCGTTGGTTTATTGATGCATACTTCTAAAGCCACAAAAAGTTAAACAAAATAAATAAAAAAATGTCTAGCAGTAAAGTGATCAAGGGTTCAGTTATATCTAATGAGATTAGGCCAGATTTATCAACACTGTATAATACTTAGAGAATTTGAATTTAGGCTAGACCATCTTAAAATTTGCCACATTTATCATAGTGTTGATAAATACAACACATTTAGACTGTCTAGTATAAGTTTACACCTCCTATTACTTGGCTTACTTTATGCTACGAAATGTGCCAAAAATCTGGCACATGGTACCGCTCACTAAACCACACCCCACTTTGATGAAACCACACCCACTTAACCAAGGTCACACCCCTTTTGTCAGACGAGGTGCAGAAGTGTCTAAAAACTGCCTAAAACACATAATAAATGTAGTGTAAAGCATGTACACCAGTATTTTGGTGAAAATTGCACCATAATTGTTGCGCAACTACCATAATAAATGTGCCCCATTGCTCAGGATCAGAAAAAAATAACTGCCTGCTTACAGGAACAGCACAGCACATGTCCTTGAGTTTGTTTCTGTTATTGTGATTCAGAGTCATTGTGTTATATACCTTTAAAAAAGTCATCAAAAAATGACTTGTTTAACCCATGTTTTATGCACATTTTAATATCATTATTAATATTTTAAAAAAATTAAATAAATTCTTAAGTTTTCACTTTGGCCACTAGGTCTAATAATAGTCTGGCGCGTCCTGTTCTGTAGAGAGAGATTTTCAGCAGTCTCCTCATTATCAGCACAGGCAGGATAACACTGAAAGGTGACACCAATGTGTATAGGTAACATAGGATCCACCAGTCTCATTAGGAGATGTCACAGCTCACCCTCTCCCTGCACATTGACTTCTTCCCAGGTCACAGAGCGTGATTAGAAAACTCTGCTTTAGAAGTCAATGGGTCTGCTCCTGTTCACAGGATCCTATGTCCATGAAGCTGCTGTAAACCATCTCACTAAATGCTGTTAAAAGCAGCTCAGGCAATATGGCCGCCCCCATAATCATAAACTGACAACAGAAATCAGAAAATTAAAACAGCTAAAAAGAAAATAATATATATCAGGATCTCATTTTATTGGTAAAAAATATATTGGTGATAGATTCCCTTTAAGTGTCTTTGTGGTCTGTTTTGTTTTCTCTGTCTCACATAACACAACCTAAACAAGATTAAGATTGCTAGTATTGTGTCATTTTCTCTAAATGAATGATATTCCTGTTCAGATATATTTCCAGATAACTGAAAAAGTAGCGTCTATTGTATTTCAGTTGTGAATACTATAGCCAGTGCTTCCTAAGACTAATCTTTTATCTGAATGCCACACTAATTCTAAATTGGCACAAACTTTTTGCTATAGTCACTCTTGCAAGTTCTTCTCAGCACAAGAGGACTTGGATGATAAGGGATGCAGAGTGGGAGCAATTACACTCACCGGCCACTTTATTAGGTACACCATGCTAGTAACGGGTTGGACCCCCTTTTGCCTTCAGAACTGCCTCAATTCTTCGTGGCATAGATTCCACAAGGTGTTGCAACGATGCTCAATTGGTACCAAGGCGCCCAAAGAGTGCCAAGAAAATATTCCCCACACCATGACACCACCACCACCAGCCTGAACCGTTGATACAAGGCAGGATGGATCCATGCTTCATGTTGTTGACACCAAATTCTGACCCTACCATCCGAATGTCGCAGCAGGAAATTGAGACTCATCAGACCAGGCAACGTTTTTCCAATCTTCTACTGTCCAATTTCGATGAGCTTGGGCAAATTGGGGCCTAGTTTCCCGTTCTTAGCTGAAAGGAGTGAAACCCGGTGTGGTCTTCTTTGCTGTAGCCCATCGGCCTAAAATTTTCGCCGTACTTGCGTTCAAAATTGTCTTTTTCCTACCTTGTTTGGAAAGGGGTGGCTTTTTTGGAGTCACTGTTCCCTTTTATCACTCAAAACCATTAGCCCTTCCCCTTTTTGACCCTCTCATCAAAAAGGGGCTTTTTCCCCCCACAGGAACTGCCCTCACGGGATTTTTTTTTTTTCCGGACCTTTTTCTCTAAAACCCTAAGTTTGGTTGTCCCGTGAAAACCCCAAGGAAATTTCAGCAGTTTTTTAAATACACGGGCCCACCCTTCTGGCACCCAACAACCATGCCACGTTCAAAGGCACCCCCAAATCCCTTTTTTCCCCCATACGATCTGGGTTTAAACGGGCAGGAGTTTGCCCTTAAACCAAAGGGTTCATGCCAAAAAAGCATTTGGGGTTGCCCCCATGTGTTTGGGCTGTTTTTAAAAAAATTAAGTGTTAACGACATTTTTGGACAGGGGGGTACCTAATAAATTTTCCCCCGGGTTGGTGTATTTCATTTTTCATGGGGCATATTTATCAATACTTTCTGATATTTTGGGGCCTCTGTATAAAAACCCTTTTTAAAGGTGTAAGACTTAAATTTGCTGCCCAAAGGGGCAACCAATCGGGACCCCATGGAAACCCAAAACCCGAGCCCATGGAAACCCAAAATCAGACCCCCCCTTTCATGTTTTCAAAAGCACTTATAAAAATGGAAGGGGCCCTCTGTTGGGTTTTGCTCGGGGAAAACAAAGAAAGCCCTTAGCCCCAGACGTTTTCATACATGCCCCCCTTAGTTTTAAACAGCCAAATTTGTACAAAACGTGCCATTTTTAAATAAAGTTTTTGAAAAAATTTTTGGTGGCTTTATTAGACTATCTAAAAAAAAACCAAACACCTTCTATAGGGCCGGAATGGGCCCAAAAAAAGCAGCCCGGGCACCCCGGTTTCCCACCACCCATATGGGCGGAGGGGGAAAGGCCCCATGAAAGGCGGGGGGGGCGGGGCCCCAAGGGAGGTACTTAGGTAAAAGGGAGGTCCCAAAGGAAAGGTAGGGTAGGAAGGTGGGAAAGGTCCCAAAAAGGAGGTATTGGGCAGACAGGCACCAAGGGGGGTTTACGTAGGCAGGCAGGCACCAAGGGGGGTTTGTAGGCGGGGGGCGGGGTACCAAGGGAGGTACGAAAGGGGGGCAGGCGGGTTCCCAAAGGGGGTAAAATAGGTAAAACAGGACCAAGGGGGTTTCGTAGGGGGGCGGGCAGGCACCAAGGGGGGTTTCTAGGCAGGCCCCCAAGGGGGAAACTAAAAACGGCCCAAGAGAGGTTGGTATTTTTGTCCCCTATTTCCCTTGGCCTTGCCCCTACAAACCAGGCTGACAATTGGGAAAGGGCCCCCAAAATAGTGAAATTACAAGCTCCCTTACTTTGGGGGAAACCCTGCAGGAGCAAACCCAGCTTCCGGAAAGGCAGAGGGGGTTTTCACCCGGTGGGAAAAGGCCCTGCAGGTCTGGGGAGGTGGGCCAGGAAGTCTCTATTGCCCCACTGTGGGTTTAGCTCCCCCAAACCCCCCCTCCCCCCGGCCCAGCCCCTAAACATTTTGACCCCCCCAGGGGCCCGAAAATCAAAAATTTTTGGGGGCCCCCAAATACAGTTTGGAGCTTTTCCCCCCCCCCCCCCCCCACGGCCAAAACCCAACCCCCAGCCTCCCCTCCCCAATCCCCGGCCGTCCTATGGGAGCCCCCCCCCACCCCCCGCCCCAAACAAAAAATAACCCCCACCAAAAAAATAAAAAATTTTTTTTTTGGGGTCACAAGAAAAAAAAATGCAACTTTTCCATTTTTTTTGGATTTAATTCTTGTTTGGGTTACAAGGTCCACCCAAACCCCCTCCAATGTCCACCCCTTATAAAAGGACTTTGGGAAAGCCAGAATAAACCCCGGGCCAAAAATTGCCAAGCAACAATATATAAATTCTAAATTTAAAACCGCCACCTATCACTTTTCCAAAATAAATACTAGTCCCCCCATAAAAAATTTTTTGGGCAAACCGTGTTAAAACCCAAAACCAATTTTCACAAAACAACAAACAAAAACCCAAACAAAAAAATAATCCCGGGCCACAATCACCCAATAAACTCCAGCATAACAATTTCTGGGAAAATACCGCCAAAACGTTTAGGATTATAAACCCTCAACCAAAAAACCAAAATTTTTTTCCCCCAAAACAGTGGGCCCTTTAGTGGTTGAAAACCAGGTACAACCCGGGGCTTTGGGAAAAGTTAAATTACATTTAGGGCCCACAGGGGGAGTTTGCTGGTTTTAGTGTTACTTTTCCCCTTTTCCTTTTCTATTCGGTCCGACCTCCATGATGACTTCCTCCGTCCACCACTCCCCTGGGAAAAAAAACACAAAAACCTTTAGACCCTCACTTTTTTTTTTTTTTTTCCCCAATAAGTGCCCCCTCCCCCCCCTTTTAAAAAATCCCCATTTATAATGGCCCCAAATGGTTAAAAAATTTTCCCCCCTGGTTTAAATTTTGGGGGGTCCCCCATCGGGATGTAGGGGAAAAACGGGGCCCCCTGGGCGGGGGGGCTTTGGCATCCCACAGGGAAGTAGCTAGGTTGCTTTTGGGGGGCCCTAGGTAGCTTTTTGGGCCCCCCGGGCGGTAGTAAAGGGGGCCCATGTAGGTAGAATGGGGGCCCCCGTACTTAAAGGGCCCCCCTTGTAGGTTTAAAAAGGGCCCCCTGTTAATTTTGTGCCCTATTTTTAGGCAGAATTTTGTCCCCCCCCCCCCCGTAGAAATTGGGGCCCCCCCGTTTGGGAAATAAATTCTCCCCCCCCGTTTTTTGGGTCCCCCTGTAAAACATAGTTTCCCCCCCCCCCCTTTACGGGCCCCCTGTTGAAATCTTCCCCCCCCCCCCTTTCAGGGCCCCCCCTTTGGCAAAGTTTCCCCCCCCAATTTTTTAGGGGCCCCTGTAAGGGCATAGGTTTCCCCCCCCCCTTTCAGGGTTTCCCCTGTTGTCATAGTTCCCCCCCCCCTTTTAGGGCCCCCGGGAGCAAAGTTTTCCCCCCCCCCCCTTAAATGGGCCCCCTGTTTGTATTTTTTCCCCCCCCCCCCCAGGGCCTCCTGTAGTCCCTAAATTTCCCCCCCCCCCTCTTTCCCGGGCCCCCTGTAGGCTAGTTTCCCACCCTCCCTCTTTTCGGGCCTTCCCCCCCCTAGTCATAAATTTTCCCCCCCCCCCCCCCCTTTAAAGGGGCCCCCTGTAATCCCTAGTTTCCCCCCCCCCCCCCCGAGGGCCTCCAGAAATCATAGTTTCCCCCCTCCCCCCAGGGCCTCCTTGTTTTGTTATTTTCCCCCCCCCCCCCCCCGGGGGGTTCCCCGTAGTCATTTTTCCCCATTCCCCCCCGGGCCCCCCTTAGTTATAGTTTTCCCCCCCCCCCCCCCCCCGGGGGCCCCCGGGAGTCTTTGCTTCCCCCCCTCCCACCAGGGGTTTTCCCGTAGTCATTTTTCCCCCCTCCCCCCCGGGCCCCCTGTAGTCATAGTTTCCCCCCTCCCCCCCCCGGGTCCCTTTAGTCATAGTTTTTCCCCCCCCTTTCCCCCCGGGGGTCCCCGTAGTTATATTTTTCCCCCCATCCCCCCCCGGGCTCCCTGTTAGTCATGTTTCCTCCCTCCCCCCAGGGCCCCCCCCGTAGTAAAAATTTCCCCCCCCCCCCCCCAGGGGCCCCCCTAGTCATAGTTTCCCCCCTCCCCCCAGGGGCCCCCGTAGTAAAAGTTTTCCCCCCTCCCCCGGGCCCCCTGTAGTCATTTTTTTTTTTCCCCCCCAAAACCCGGGCCTCCTGTTTGTCATGTTTTCCCCCCCTTCCCCCCCGGGTCTCCCGTTGTCATAGTTTTTCCCCCCCCCCCCCCCCCCCACCCCGGGCCTCCCGTAGTCCCCTATTTTCCCCCCCCCCCCCCCCCCCAGCTCAAATTCTTACCTGGCCGCGCTCCCCCCGGGGTCTCCGTCCCCCTCCCCCGCCCCAAGCCCCCTGCTTTTTGTTAGGGCCGAGGACGGAAAACTCGGCAGGCCGGGGCGATGCGTCACCTTTTCCCCTGCGCCGCCTTTCTGACGAATGTTTCGGGAGGGGCCCGGGAGCGCCCCAGCTTCCCTGCCCCGGGCCCTTCATTTTTAATTGTATGCGGTTGCACGGACGTGCATTTCAATTAAGGGGGGGGCCTTTGTGAACAAGGGGGGGGGGAGCCCCCTGCCGGCGGGGGGCCCCCCCCCTCCTCCCCCGGTTTTACAGGAACCCCCCCGGGCAAACCTGGCCAGCTTGCACAGACTAAACTTTCGGCCGCTGGGGGGCATTTCCCGGGTCAAATGCGGGGCCCCCCGGCTCCCCCCCGTAGTGGCCCCAGCCAGAACCCCCACAGTTTTATTTTAACCCAACTTGCAGGCAACCCTCCGCTCACTGCAGGGCCCCCCCGTTGCGGGGCCGGGGGGGCCTTTTTTGTAGTGGAGCCCCGGGGGGCAGCCCGCCTCTTTACTTGTATGTTTGCTTGTGGGCCCCGCGGAGGGATCCCAGCCCTCTACAGTGGGCCCCAGCCGGCCCTCAAAAATACCAGAAGGTGGTTCAGGGGCCCACATTTGGCCCGGTCCGCGGCCCGCCGGGGATCGCCCGGTTTGGGCAGGTTCTAGTCCCCGGGGCCCCCTTCTATTAGTTGGCTTACTGTTTTCAAAACTAAAGGGGGCAAATTTACACGGCAAAAAGGGAAAAAAAATGGCCCGGGATTTGTTTCCCGTTTTTTCGCCCGATGAGCGGAGAAAAGCCCTCCCCCTCCCCCTTGAGAAGCACAAAATTCCCTTTCCCCCAAAAACCCACGGGAAAATGTGCTTTCCAATGTTTTGGGAGGCCCGGGGGCCCCCCACGGCAAAAAACCCTCCGAGAAAACCCCTGCGGCGGGGACTGCTTTCACGGGTTTTTTCCCTAGAGGAAAAATTGTGCTCATTTTCCGCCCCGGGTTTTTTTTTGGCGGTTCCCCGAAAAACTGGGAAAAAGGCTGAAAAACCGGCCCCAAAACCTGTGCCGTGGGGAAAATGGGGGCCCAATTGCGGCCAAAAAATTTTTGTGCATTTTTGGCCTATACCCATCCCAAAGCCCCTTTTCCCCGGTAAAACCCACACCTTTATTTTTGGGCCCAGGCACCCAAATATCTAAAAAACCCCTTCTAAAAAAAAATTAAAAGTTTTTATTTTTGGCGAAATTTGACGGAAAAGGGGTTCCCCCCCGCGACCCGGGTTTGGGGCCCGGGGGAAAACCCCGCACCTCTGCGGCCCTGTCGGAAAGGCGGCGCCGCCACCCGCAACTTTTCCCCAGTTTTTCCCCTTCACCGCGCCCCCCTTTGGGCCTTGCGGGCGCCCACCCCCCCCCCAGTGGGGCGTGCGCAGTACTACATTTAAAAATTTTAAAAGAGACAGCTCCCCAAATGGATTTTTTTACATTTCGGTGTTTGATTTCTTTTTTAACCCTTTCCCCTTCCCTATTCCCCTTTTGCCAAACATAGTGCCCTGTCCCTTTGAGGGAAGCTTTCCCCCAAAAGGTTTTTGTGTATTTTTGTGTACCAAAACCGTTTTGCCCCCGTCTCCGAACCACGAACCTTTGCCCCCTGTCCTGACCTTTCCTGCCTGCCCCCAGCCCTACGACCCTTGCTTCATTTTTTGTACCACGCCCCACACCCCGCTCCCAAGGGAAAGCAAGTCACGTCAGGGGAGCAAGGGGTAGTGTTCCCCCGCGATTTCCACCCCCGGTTTTGGAAAAGGGGCTTTTGGGAAAAACCCGGGGAATATTTTAATTCCCCCTCCCTGACGGGGGCTGACCCCATGCTTGGGGTGGTCCAGTGGCCCAAACCACTGCTGGACCGTTCCCTTTAAACATAAAAAAATGGGGCCCCCCCCTTTTCTAAAAAATCCCCCTGCTTTACTGATTCTTTGAAGGGGTCCAAATTTTAACCCCCTTCAGGGCCCGGGCGTTTTCTTACGTTCCCCCCCCCGCCCCGCAAACATCCCGGGGGAGGGGGGGGGGGGTTAACCCCCTTAATTATCGGGGACCTTTTGGGGTGGGAAAAATAACTAAGAGAAAACGCGGAGGGGGATCCTCCCCCTTTGCGTCTCTGTGGGCCCGAAACCCAACGGGAAACGGATCGCCCGGATCCGGTGCAGCCCCTGCCTTTTTGACAGACAGCAGGGAAAACCCGGGAGAAACCCTTTCCCGGGGTTGTCTGGGGACGTCACGATGCGGGGGCCCCGTGCCTTGTGGGCATGGCCCGCATCGTGACTGACATTTTGCCATGGGAAAACCCCATGCACGGGACAGGTTATGTACTGATTCCTATTGAATAAGAGAATCTTTTGATTTCTTCATTCAAACCCCAAAAAGGGGGGAAAAAGGGAAAAAAAAAAATTTTAAAAAAGTAAAAAAAAAGGGTAAAAAAGAAAAAAAAACAAGAAAAAACACAAACAAAAATAAAAAAAAAAAACACGTACACCCCCCTTTTTCCCCCTTTTAAAAAGCCCAATCGCCCCAAAAAAAACCAAAAATAAATTAAATTACCCTTTATTTGGTTTACCCGCTGGGGAAAAAGGGAACTGCCTAAAAATTCTTAACCCAAATTTAACCCCAAAACGCCTAAAAACCCCCTTTAAAAAAAAAAAAAAAAAAAAATCACATTATTAAGTTTTTTGGGTTCATCCCACCCACAAAAAAGGGAAATTTAAAAAGTGATAAAAACCCCTATAAAACCCCAAAATTTGTACCAAATTAAAACGTCAGTTCTTTCCCCGAAAAAAAAAGGGAATTTAAAACCAAAAAGCTCTGTATCCCGGGAAAAATAAAAAAGGGTTTTGGCTCTCAGAAGATATGATGCATAAATATTGTTTTACAAAACAAAAAAACACTTTTTTTTTTTTTTAAAGTGCTTAAAAACATAAAAAAACTATTTTAAACGGGATATCCCCCGTAATCGTATCCCCCCAAAAAGGGGTAAAGCTAATTTATGGATACTGCAGGTTGGGGGGGGTTTTAAAAAAATAAAAAAAAAAAACACTACAATTGCAGTATTTTTTTTCATCCCTTTTCTAAAAAAGGGATTTAAAAGTGTTTAAAAAACCCTTGTCCCCCAAAAAATTTTCTAATAAAAAACGTAAAACCTCACCCCGCAAAAAAAAAGTACCAACCCCGGGGCTAAAAACACAAAAACCATTAAAAAGTTTAGGGCTCTCAGATTTATGGCAGAAAAAAAACGTATTTTTCCGGGTTGAAAAAAAGTGTTTTTATTTTTATAAAAGATAAACATAAAAAATTAAAAAATTTGGGGTTATCACTGAATCGTATTGCCCCTGCTGAAAAACCCTAGCATGTCTTTAATTACCTACAGTGACCGTTTATTAAAAAATAAAAAAACTCACTACCAAAAATTGCTTTATTTTGTTAAAAAATGTCTCAAAAAAACCCTTTAATAAAAAGTGAACATACCATAGGGCACCCCATGATGTTCCCAAAATAAAAACATCAACTCATCCCCACAAAAAACAAGCCCATAATCAAACTCCCTACACTAAAAAAAAAAAAAAAAAAAAAAGTTATGGCTGTCATAATAGGACAATTTTTTAAAAAGGCCCAATTGTTTTAGAAAATTATTTCTATTCTGCAAAGTAATTAAAATCAAAAAAAACTTATAAAAATCTATATAATTGTAATTGTACCCCCCCCCATTGTAAAGGTTTTCCCGTCATTTTACCTGGGCCCCAATGCTGTAAAATTGGAAAAAACCCAAAAAAAAGGCGGAAAAATGTTTCCCTCCACCCCCCCATTTTTATGGGCCCCTTTCTAAAAAAAGCTATTTAACACCGTTTCACCCAAAATGAAAAGTAAAAACCCCCCCAGATGAGATCCTTGAGGGCTGTTGAATCCAAAATAGGGGGGACTTCGGAAGGTTTACTTTTTCTGCTACTTTGGGGGGTTTTTCTAATGTTTTTTACATGGCCCCCCAAAATTTTGTGTCCCCAAAAGCCCAAATAGCGCTCCCCCCCTTTTTCCTCTGACAAATTTCCCGCCAAAACGGGGAGTTTACACCCAATGTAAAAGGTTTTTTGCCGAAATTGGGAAAAAAAGGTCAAAACCCAAAAATTTTTTTTTTCTTTTTTGAAAATTTTTATGGCCCAATGCTTTAAAAAAAATTTTAATTTACGTTGGGGTTTATACTAATTTTCCCCCCCTGAATAAAATTCCTTAAGGGGTGTGGTTTTTCCCAATATGTGGTCTTTTTAGGGGTGTTTTTTAAATTTTTTAGCCCCTTTTGGGATGTCCTCAAACCTAAAATGGCCCCAAAATTAAAATCGTATTGAAAATAAACCCCCAAAGGGAGTCCAGTGGGTGCTCCCCTTTCGGGGGGTTTGGTTGACCAAAAAATTTGACTGGGGCCACATAGGGGATATTTTAAAAAAAAGGCAGACCGGGGGTTTTTTGATTTTTGTTGCTTTTACCTGGGCAAATTTCCCAAAATTTTCCCAATTTGAAAAAAGGGGAAAAATATTGAAAACCCTGCAAAAATAGTGACATTTTAAAATTTGCCCTCTTTCTTTAATTTCTGTAAAATTCCAAAAGGTTAACAAATTTCCAAAACACTTTTGAAAATACGTTAAGGGTATAGTTTTCAGATGGAGCCCTTTTATGGAGGTATCTAAACAGCAGGTCCCCTAAAAAAACCCAAATTCAGAACGGGAAAGGCCCCCTTTAAAAAAAAAGGGTTTATTCAAATTTTCTTGAAAATGTGAGAAATTACTACTAAGTTTTCAAACCCCCCAATGTCGTAAAAAAAAAAAAAAAAAACTTTTAAAAAAATTTGCCAACCCTAAATAGAAATTTTGGTAATCTTTTTATAAACTTTTTTTGGGTGAAAAATTTATCCCGCCGGGCCCCCAAAAAGAAATTTTTGGAAAACTTTCAAAATAAAAATTTTTCCCCAAAATTTTTTCATAAAAATTTTTGATTTTTTTCAAAAAAAAACAAGGTTTGTAGGGATAAATTTCTTACAAACCCTTAAAGCACAATGTGTCCCCAAAAAAAACAGTTCTGAATCAAAAAAAATAGGAAAAAAGTTCAAAAAATTTTCCCCACAAAAAGGGGAGTCAATTTCAAAAATAGAGTGTTTTTCTTTAAAGGGCCAAAACTAGGGGGCCCTTTAAGGGGGTTTAAAGGGCAATAAAAGTTAAAAAGGGCAAATGCAATTTAAAATGACTTTACAAACAATATTTGTCCTATTGCAAAATTTTTCACAATGTCCTGAAACAGTTTTATAAAAATGCAGGATTCCATTTATAAACGAGCACTTCCATTTAGCTAGAGGATGACTGAGGTGATGAGGCTTAGGGTATGTTCACACAGCGTATTGCGGCGCATATTGTAACCCCCCGGGGCCAAGCCGGGGTTTTTTAAATGTACGAGGGCTGGCCAGGGCGTACTTTTTAAAAGCGCGGGGGGGGGGTGGGTGGGGGGCCCCCAAAAATTTTCCCCCACAATTCCCCTTATTTAAAAACCCAAAATGCCTTAGCTACTAAAAAATGTTTTTTTTTAGTGTCATTAACCATTACTTCTCTTACCTTTTTGTGAATCTGTGTCTTTAGCTGTTTTTACTTCCCAAAAAAACGTTTCAAAACCCTGACACAAAAAAATAGAAAAAGGAAATTTTCAGGTTCGATTTCCCTTCCCAAAAAAAAAAAAAAACTTTATTAGGGGCAAATGATTCTTTAGAATTTTGATTTGCCACAATTTCAGTTTTTGTTAATTTTAAAAAAAAAAAGCATTACTTTTTGGGCAAAAGAAAAAAAAACTTTTAAAGTAAAGTTGCTTTTTGGGAAAATTTCCCCCTTTACAATAAAAACAAAAGTTGAATAAGCCGTGTGAACCCAGCCCAACTGTTTCTAAAAGTCCCTTTTATTGAAAAAAAACCACAAACTTGGGAAAAAAAAACCTTTTCGGGTGATTGTTCTTTTTTTTTTCTACCTTTTAAAGTAAGCATAATTTTACTTTTTTTCCAGGGCCCAAAACTATGTTTGGGGCCCAGAAGCTGTGAAAAGAAAGTAAAGTGAAGAAATATCGGGATATTTTAACATAAAAAGGGTTTGGGTTTGGGGGGAAAAAGAAAATTCCCCCCCGGTCCTTCAGTTCTAATCTAAACCCTACGTTTGGGTTGGGGAAGGCGCCCAAATTTGAAAGGGTAATTAGAATAATTCCTATAGTTAAACATCCCATTTTCAGAATTTAATTTTTTTCCAAAAAACGTGTAAAAATTTTCAAAAAAGTCACCGGGCGGCGGGGCCAAAGGCTCAATCAGATTTAAAGGGGCCAGCGCGCCTGTCCGAAAAATACATCCTTTTTTTCCTTTGGTTTAAATTTCTAAGTTTTCTTTTTTCATTTTTTGGGCTGAGTTGGTGATTTTTTTGGGGCCAGGGTAAAAAACCAACCAGAACAAAGGGCCTTACCAAATTGGAATCCTTGTTTGGAGGACCCCCGGGCCCCAAAAGCAAGACCTTGCTGTGCGGGGGGGGCTCTTGCTGTAGATACTAAAAAAAGAATAAAAAGGTGAAAGAAGAAAGCAAAAAAATTTGTAACTTTTTTTTTTAAAAAAAAAGGGAAAAAAATTTTTTACTCAGTACAAACATCTGAAATTTGCTTATTTAATGAAAATTTAGTTTCTTTTTCCCCTTTTTTTAAAAACCCTTTTAAAAGTATATTTTTTTCTTTTGAGATTTTTAATAGTATTTGTTTTAAAATTTTTAAATGATAAACCCTTTTTAATAAGTTGAAATCGATTTTATTTAATTTGTTTTTTTCCTATTTTATTCATTCTTTAAATTTTTAAAGACAACTCTTTTTGCTTTTCCCACAAAACTTTTGGCCCTTTTTTAATTTTTTTTTTTTTTTTTTTGCTTTTTTTTTTTTCCCACCCTGCCCTAGAAAACTTATAAAACTTTAAGAAAGGGGGCATTTTTTCCTTATGCCAAAATTTTCCACAAAGGATAACCCCGGTTTGCTTACTCACTACGAGGTTCCCACCGCAAAAGATTTCCGGGCTCCGTTATGGGTAATCACAAAAAGTTTTATTGTAAAAAATTTAAAAATTAAACAGCATAGCACAAGATTGTCACAGCATTTTTCCCTTTGGGGTACTGACGGTGTCGATTTTTAGCACTCTTGTTCACAGTAAATGTTTCCATGTTTAGCTGCTACATTTAAAATAAATCTAAAACCAATAGACTGCAGTCTTTAGATCACATAATTAATCAACATGTTCCGTTTTAAGGGAAACACACATGTATATACAAAATGTATGCGGGATGTCAGTAATATATGCAAAAATAAGGGGAAACCTATATTTGTAATTGGAATATATATGTATGGTAAATTGTAATATAAATAGAACAGGCCTGTTCTATAATTAAAGCCTTTTTATGTTCTGGTGCCTAATCTGAGTATCCATTAGGCCTCTCTTAATCTAAGTTTCTTGCCCCAATCTCCACCTCTTTCTGGGCGTGAAACCTGTTCTATCGCATAATATCTTAAACTAGTTATGTTCCCTTCATGACATTCTAAAAAATGTCTGGCTGCTCCTGACATTGATCCCTGTCTTTTTTTTATACTTGTAATGTGTTCCATTATCCGGGTTTTTACTTTACGTATGGTGCTGCCGACATATTTTCTTTGGCATGTTATGCACTCAATGATAGATACCACATGATGTGTATTGCAATTCATAAAATTTTTTATCTCAAATTGCTCTAACATCTTGGCATCTTTGAATATATTTGTTTTGATGCTCAAATTGCAAACATTGCATCTGTTACCAGCACACATGAAAAAACCTTTCTGGGCTAACCAAGTTCTCCTTTGTATAACTGGTGTTTTAAAGGTACTGGGCGATATTAGATTCCCTATAGTTTGATTTTTTCTTGGGATACATACCACCCCCTCTTTTATGTTTTGTGCCAGGGTCTCATCTTGTCGTAAGATGTTCTCATTTTTATGAAATATGGATTTAATTTCTCTATAATTCCTACTATATTTTGTGGTAAATGCTATCTTCTTATCATTGAACTTCTTTTTCTCTTCTGTATCAGTGTTTTCTAGAAGTTGTTGTTGCGTCTTCCTTTGTATTTTCGAGTTGGCTATCCTAAGGTCCCTCCTAGTGTATCCTCTCTCTTCTAATCTCTGATCTATAGCCACCACTGCCTTTTCAAAATCCTCATCCCGAGTACACAATCTGCGAGCTCTCACATATTCGCCATACGGTATGGCCTTGATGGTATCTGTGGAATGGCAGCTATTGGCTCTCAGAATTGAGTTGCCAGAATTTGGTTTCCAGTACAAAGTCGTTACTACCTTTCTACTTTCACTGTCTCCCCTTAGGAGAATATCTAAAAAGGGAATCTCATTTTTATTCCATATTCCTGTAAACCGTAAATTGAAATGATTTTGGTTGAGGTATTCAAAGAACGGTTGTATGAGCGCTACATCGCGACCCCAGATGATCAGGAGGTCGTCGATGTAGCGCCCATACCAGACTATGCAGCCTATATAGGGGTTATTGGCATGATAGATGACATGGTGCTCCCACCATGCCATCGTAATGGTAGCCAGCGATGGTGATGCCGTGGCACTCATAGGTTCCCCCACCAATTGTAGGAAGTAATTCTTATCAAATTTAAAGTAATTACTCTTAAGAAGAAATTCAATTGCCTGTAAGAGAAATTCCTGGACATTATTGCTGTATCCACTGTTTTGCTTTAGGAAGAAGGAAACAGCTACTATGACTATATCATGGGGTATCTATGAATATAAGCTGACCACATCGCAGCCTATCCATGTGTAGTTTTCCTCCCATCGTCTTCCTGACATAGTTTTAAGTATTGACTTCGTGTCTTTTTGTACTATGGGCTGAAGATGTTGATCAACCCATGTACTTAGACGTTCGCACAAAGACTCATTTCCCGATATTATCAGTCTTAGACCTGGAGGGAAAACATTTTTGTGCACTTTTGGTGCACCATAGATGTCCCTAGGAGTGTTAACGGAGAAACATAAAAAATAATTATTGGGGGACAATCATATGGTCCCAGTGTTCTATGGTGCACCAAAAGTGCACAAAAATGTAGTAGGAATTATAGTAGGAATTATAGAGAAATTAAATCCATATTTCATAAAAATTTGAACATCTTACGACAAGATGAGACCCTGGCACAAATCATAAAAGAGGGGGTGATATGTATCCCAAGAAAAAATCAAACTATAGGGAATCTAATATCGCCCAGTACCTTTAAAACACCAGCTATACAAGGGAGAACTTGGTTAGCCTAGAAAGGTTTTTTCATGTGTGGTGGCAACAGATGCAATGTTTGCAATTTGAGCATTAAAACAAATATATTCAAAGATGCCAAGATGTTGGAGCAATTTGAGATAAAAAATGTTATGAATTGCAATACACATCATGTGGTATATATCATTGAGTGCATAACATGCCAAAGAAAATATGTCGGCAGCACCATACGTAAAGTAAAAACCCGGATAATGGAACACATTACAAGTATAAAAAAAGACAGGGATCAATGTCAGGAGCAACCAGACATTTTTTAGAATGTCATGAAGGGAACATAACTAGTTTAAGATATTATGCGTTAGAACAGGTTTCACGCCCAGAAAGAGGTGGGGATTGGGGCAAGAAACTTAGATTAAGAGAGGCCTACTGGATACTTAGATTAGGCACCAGAACACCACAAGGCCTTAATTATAGAACAGGCCTGTTCTATATATATTAAAATTTACCATACATATATTTTCCAATTACAAATATAGATTTCCCCTTATTTTTCATATATTACTGACATCCCGCATACATTTTGTATATACATGTGTGTTCCCCTTTATACGGAATATGTTGATTAATCATGTGATCTAAAGACTGCAGTCTATTGGTATTAGATTTATTTTAAATGTAGCAGCTAAACATGGAAATATTTACTGTGAACAGAGTGCTAAACTCGAAACGCGTCAGACAACTGCAGGATAGTATGCTTTGACAATCGTCTGTGCTATGCTGTGATTTTAATTTTGTACAAATAAAGCTGTGTGATTACCGATACCGGAGCCTGGAATCTGTTGCGGTGCAAGCCTCGTGGTGAGTAAGCATCCGGATATCCTTTGTGGAATTGGCGTGGTAACCGTGGGGCCGGCGGTGCTCGGATCGGAGGAAAACACAGCGGGACCCACAAGTACAAGCAAGAACTAGCCCATAAAAGTAGGTGAGCATATTTTCATATTATGTGAATGCAGTCCTTATGCGCCTAAATTCCGCAAAGCGCCTCACACACAGGCGAGGTGCAGGGAACTTTACACCGCATGTATGAGCGCACTTCAGGCGCCGACATAAATCAGGCGCAGCTTTCACGGCAAAAACCGTGAAAACGGGCGCTCCGACGCACCGATCTTCATACATGTCGCCCTAAGAGTGTGTTCACACAGCAAAGGACAAAATCTGCTCGGTTTTGACCTCTGCAGAACCGTCCATCCCAACCAGTTTTTGGATATTTTTGACACAAAAAATGGTCTTTAGTGGCTTTCAGTTTTTTTTATGTTTTTTGTGACCGATTTTGTCCAGTTTTTTGAGCGGTTTTTGGACATTTTTTTTCAAGTACAAAAGTTCATGCACTTTCCGCTCGCTTCCCACTGACTTCAATGTTAATTTTCTGTTTGGAAACCGAGCAGAAGAATGAACATGTTCTAAGTTTTTCGGACCGCCAGCAGTGTGAACAAACATCCGGCAAAAAATCCATTCAGTGTGGACTGCTGTACGGATTTTCTATTAAAGTCTATGGGGATGGTTTCTTGTCAGTTGTCAGACGGTTTCTAAATCCAAAAACAGTCTGAAAATCCGACCAATAAACCATGCCATGTGGACGGGCCCTAAGGGTATGTTCACACGCCATTTTTCAATATGTAGCGTAAAACGTATCGAAACACGTACCCAAAGTGTGCTGCGTGTTTGGATATGTTTTCTGTGCAGCAGAAACGTACCCTATAGTTTTTAAAGGGTGTCTGCTGCGTAAAACGGATCAAGAACTAGCATGTCAATTCTTTGATCGGATCCGTTAAATGCATCAGAAAAACGTATGTAAAACACGTATTGTCTGAACGCCTATACGTGTTTTACATTGAAATCTAAATCACACTGCACATTGTTAGATACGTTGTTAGACACGTATCTAAAAAATGCTGCGTGAACATCCCCTAACACTTTTTTTCTACACTTCATAAAATTGACAAGAAGATCTGATTATTATCAATGACAACACAGGTAACAAAATGATTTACCTGGTTCATCCAAAGATAACATACATACCTAGTTTCATGGCAAATGTTTCCTTCAGGTCAGGAACAACTGCAAACATGTCAGTAAGCAACGAAAAGAATATCTCCATTGTTGTCGGCACTGCTGTCCATTCAGAATATTTCTACAAATTAAAAGGACAGAACACAAGCTAGTACACCCCTGTATAACAACATAAATGCAAAGTTATCTAGCACTAAGTAGATTTAATATGCTATAAATGTATTCCATCATCCAAAGTTTGTATCACATTTGACTATATTTCAGTCCACAGCAGTGATTGGCATATCAGCTCTGCTATTCCTAGCTGTTAGATAGACATTGGGCAGGACACAAGACTATAGATCTAAAAAGGTTTAACGTGTGTACACTGCTGATAAGACACAGCAGGGAGTGACATCACCATGCAGAACAGGGCTATTAGAGCAGAGGGAGGTGGCTGGCAGCCTAGGAAACCATCTAAAAACAAGCATGAGATAAGAACTGTTCTAAGTCGGAAATGAGGCAAAGTCAAAACAGCAGTGTATTTATTTACCTTGCCTACATGTGTAACCCCTTCCAAACATTGGATTTATCCATACATCTTAATTAGGAAGGTGTTCCCACAAGTGGATGAATGGGTATGTCCAGAGGATCGTACAGGCTCACAAGCAGAGCCCGCACGATCAGTGCATGGAACCTGCTATATGTTACAGCAGGCTCCACATGGGTTAGCCCATGACTGGAGCTCACTGTCGGTCACAGACAATTAACCCCTTAGATGCAGCTGTTAATCGCGATCACGGCAGCAAAGGGAAAACAGGCTTTTGGGTTGCCTGTGACATCACCATGCCCAGCCTTGCCCTAAGGGCATGGTCGGGCATAGTGATTGACAGGTACAGTACATAGTAGTACAGCTATGTACTGCTATGTATTGTTCTAGCGATTAAAAGAGCGCAGAGTTTAGTTGCCTATGTGGACAGGTAAAAAAAAAATAAGTTTAAAAATAAAAACAAATGGAAAAAAAGTAAAACACAAAAAAGGAAAACACATACACCACCCTTTTCCTTTTACAAACACCCTAAAAAAGATCAAAAATAAAAAACTACTTATATTTCGTATATTTGGTATCATTGTGTATGTAACAACCTAGCCTATAAATCTTTCATGTTATTTAACCCGCATGGTGAATGGAGTAAAAAAAAAAAGACAATATTGTGATTTTGGTTCATTCTGCAGCACATAAAATGGAATAAAAAACAAGCAAAAAGTTATATAAACAGCAAAGTGGTACCAATGAAAACGTCAGTTAGTCCCCCCAAAAGAACCCTTACACAGCTCTGTATACGGAAAAAAAGTTATAGCTATCAGAGAATAGCGATGCATGAACAGTTTTACACAATAAAACACTTTTTAGAAGAAAGAAAAAGTGCTACAACATAAAATATATAAATTGTGTATCTCCATAATCGTATCAACTAACATGTCATATATACTGCATGGTGAGCGCTGCTAACAATAAACACAACTAGGATTGCTGTATTTTCTTCAGCCTGTCTCCCAAAAAAGGGATTTAAAGGGAACCTGTCACATAAGTTATGCCCCCCTTGCTGAGGACAGAACAAGGTAGTGTCAGACCTGTTTCCAACGCTGTGTCCCTTATTCTGTAAAATGCAGCAATTTTAGAGCATTTAATGCTCAAATCTTATTCATGAGCAGGTGTTAGCCCCGCCCACCAAATACTAGCCCCACCCACCTGACAGTTAATCACATGGTTCTCCCTATTCAAAGTAATAGTTTAGTCAGTTGTGAAGTGGGCGGGGCTAGCCTCAGGAGGGTTTGAAAAAAAACTGACTCTTTGAATGACTCTTTTCTGGCTGAAAACTGCAGATTTGAGCATTAAATACACGAAAACTGCAGCATCTTACAGAATAAGGGGCACAGCGCTGGAAACAGCAGGTCTGACACTAGCTTGTTCTGTCCTCAGCAAGGGGGGCATAACTTATGTGACAGGTTCCCTTTAACTGCTCTAAAACTGCAGCATCTTACAGAATAAGGGGCACAGCGCTGGAAACAGCAGGTCTGTCACTGGCTTGTGCTGTGCTCAGCAAGGGAGGCATCACCTATGTGACAGGTTCTCTTTAAAAACAATCATAAAGTCACGTGCCCATAAAAATGATTCCAATGAAAACTTCAACTCCCCTACCTACCAAGCCCCTACACAGCTCCGTACACAGAAAAATAAAGTTATGACTCTCAGACGATGGCGATGCAAAATGTGTTTTCTTTTTTAAATAAAAAACATAAAAAATATATGAATTGGATATCGCTGTAAATGTATCAACCGGCTGAGTAAAGTTAACATGTCATTTATACATTTATATAGTGACAGTTGTAAAAAAATCAAAAAAACACTACCAGGATTGCTGTATTTTATTCATCTTGCCTCACAAAATCATGGAAAAAAAGTGATCAAAGCGTCATATAAACCCCAAAATGGTACAACTGAAAACATCAACCTACCTACAAAAAACAAGCCCTAATATAGCTCCAAATACAGAAAATTAAAGAAAAGTTAAGATGAAATTTTTACCAATACTTTCTATTGTGTAAAAATAGTAAAACATGAAAAAAAACTATATAAAATGTATATTGTTGTAATTGCACCAGCGGCATAGTAAGGTTATCATGTCAATTATAACACACAAAGAACGCTGTTAAAATTAAGCCCAAAAAAACAATGGTGGAACTGCACTTTTTTCCATACTCATGGCCAAATGCCCCCAAAAAAAAATGTGGGCCCAAACTGCACAATACACCCTTAGATAAGATCCTTGAGGGGTGTGAATTCAAAAAGAAACTGACTTCTGGAAGGTTTTACCTGTTCTGGTACTTTGGGGACTTTGCAAATGTGTCATGGCACCCACCAAAATCTCAGTTCAAAAAGCCAAATAGCGCTCCCATAGATTGGGTATTGCTGAACTTGAAAGAAATTGCGGAATAAATTTTGGGGTGCTTTTATTTCCTTGAATCCTTGTGAAAATGAAACATTTTCAGCTAAAACGCAGGGTTTTTTGGGAAAAAAAAAATTTTTCAATTTTCAAAAGGGGGCCCTTTATTTGTTTGTTCTTTAATTGGGGGAGACTCCCCAAGTATTGGTTGGGATCCCTTACTGAAGCATACTTTGCTAAGATATAGGCCTCCTGTTAATAGGGGTCCCCCCCGACTTGATATAAAAAGGGGTTTTTCCCCTTTTCCAAAGCAAAAGGGTTAAATATGATTAGAGATCGGGTTTTTTAAAATATGTGATAGATTAAAGTTGAATAAAAAAAAGTTACATTTTTTATGTTTTAACAAAAGGAAAACTGAAAAAGGTTTAATTTCCCTTTTGAAAAATGTAAATATATGATTCTTTCCATAAAACCCTATTTGTCTATATATTTTTTGGCACAGTTGAATTTTTTCCCTTTCTATAATTTTTTATTAGACTAGGTTTTATATAGGCATGTTGGGGTGGAGTCGCCCTTTTTGGGGAACGAGTGCCCAAAACTGTATGTGCGGTAGGTGACAAAAAGGGGCCCTTTTTTTTTTTTTTATTTTTTTTTTTTTTCCCGGGGAAGGTTATACCCTTTTTTATAATTTTAAAAAAAATTAAAATTTAATTTTTTAATTTAAAATTTTGAAAGTAATTTACTTGGTATTTGGGGCACCCAAATTGGGGGCCATTATGGGGCCCCTGCTCACTTTGTAATGCGCCTGAAAGGGGGATGTTGTGTAGGCTTTGGGTATCAACCATGGATTTACACATTTATGACTGAACATTATAGAGCATTACTGCTGGAACAGGTAAACCAAGGTAAAAGTGGTTTTTCCCATAAAGTTCTGTTTTTTTTGAGTAGAAGGCCAAATCTATGCCCCATAAACGGGGTTAAAAATTCGGGCCCATTTCCTCTAATGCATCTGGGCGCCCAAAAAATAATGTTTTGCCAAATTGTTTCTTTCCTGTACGGGTTGTTCGGGATCCCAGAAAATTTATTCTTATGGATACTATGGTACAACTGTGACTGGGTCATAGAAATCTATACAAATTTTCCCAATTCCGGTCTGCGCCTGCCCTACTTACTGAATGTATATGCTTTACTACACTTTTGTGTCCAATGCACAAAGCTTAAATTGTTTCCCTTTAAAAGGGGTTGTCCGACAATGATTGGGGGTTTTAAAATTTAAAAATCTTAAAAACAAGCAGCTTTGAATTATGTTCATTCAAATGTCCATATTTTAAAGCTAGCCCTGTTAGTATTTAAATCACTCCTCAAATTTCTATAGCAGCTGACCTTTTGTCCTTTATCTTACTGCTTCAGGCGAATGACTCATCACCTTTGAAGACATTGGAGCAAGAGCCCCTCCCGCACAGATGCTTCTGGAGGGGGAGGGGGACTTGGGGCCGTTCCGGGTTTAAACCCCGTGTGTGCCTCCCCCTCCGCTCTCTACAAGAATGATTGCGCTGACCCTTTTCTGTTACATAAAAGAATGCTTTGGAACTGTGATATACAAATATTTTACGGATCAGGGGAAAATGTGAATACTTTTTGTTCTCCATTTTATGGACATTTAAAGTAAAAGTAAATTTCCCCTTGTTGTTGCTGGGATTGAACTTTAAACTAAGCAGGGATAAGGAAATTGATCCTCTTGCTTGTTATTTTGCACACCCTTACCTTTCCTCTCTACACTCATGATCACCCTTCCTGCAACAGACCTTGGGAGGGACAACAGGGGGAACTCTGGAAACAAACCCCCCCCCCCCCCCCTGTATAGAATTAAAGCTGCCTGTTCTGATGGGGGGGGAGAGGGGCAGCAAACAACAAGCAGCACGCCCCCCATTTTAACTTACCAGGGACATGACAGGCTGAAACTCGTAATGAGACCAACTCCCTTTTTAAAAGCTAGAGCATTCTTACTCCTCTTTTTGTACATAAGCTTCCCAGCTACTGCATTAAAAAAAATTTTTCCTTTGATAAAAAATGGCCTCACACATATAGCCACTATCAAATATGCAAATGATCAAAACCTAAATACAAAAAGCAAGGGGGACAATGTCTACTAATCCGCAAAAAAAACATTTTAAAAATCCATTTCAGGGGCCCTCATCTGCCATCCTTTGACCTCATCAACATCTTTTCCCTCCCAAGTATAATTATTATCCCCTGAAAAAAAACCAATTCTTGGGGGAAAGCGTCGGGGGTTAGTCTGTGTTTTTTATGTTTTACTGATAATTTTAGTTGTTAGGGGGAGTCGCCGAGGGGGTGGGGTCCCCCCTTTTGGGGGGAGTGCCTATCTATAAACTATATAAAGCGAAGTTCTTTTTCTATTATATGGTTTTTACTGGTCCAATGGGAAAGGGGTCCTTTGACAATCTTCAAACCCCTGGTTTTTTTTCCCCCATTTTTTACCCCAAAAATTTTCCTCCCTTATAGGGGGACTTTTTCCCCTAATATTTTTGGGTACAAGTCTTTTTTGCTGTGATTAGCTAGACATTTTCCATTTTTTTGTATTTTTGGTTTTCTGTAAACACGGGACTTTATACATTACATTCATTTTTTTTAAGTGGCTTTTGTGTAGGCATTTTTTAAAAGACAAAGGAAATTATTTTAAAGCATATCTATTAAAGATTTTTGTTTTAGGAATTTTTCTTTTGATTGTGAGCGGTTTTCTTATTCCTTTAATCTCTTTTTTCTGAGGGTTTTTTCCCTAGGTTACCCAACCCCCTTCCCTATTCTGGGGAGCAGGGCCCGGGGGTGGTGACACACTCCCTGATTTTTTAGAGCACAGGACTTTCTATCTTCTTTCTGGCAAACGTTTAAACCCCTTTTGAGCCTGTAAACCTTGTATCCGCTTTTTAAACCCCCCAAATTACCAATTTTTTCCAACAGGAAATTGGAAAAAATTTTTAGCCCCCTATATCATGCATAAAAAACCACCCATACCAAAAAAGGGGAAAAGGGAGCCGAAAGGGGTTTTAAGAACAGGCGCTGTAAAACAACATGGTGAGAAAACCCCTTTAAGAAATTTTACTTACCAAAACAATTGGTATGCAGTAATTGTCACACATATTTAACAAGTACAAAGAAAATGTCTGCAGTGTGCTCCTGCTTTCAGATGAGGGTGCGGTGAAGGCGTTGTTATGAGCTATTTGGTAATCCTTACAGTCCAGGGCCAATCTACGTGGAAAAAAATCACATTTATTGTTTGAAATAGTTCTATAATAGTTGAAAATGAATAATAGACTTAAAAATTATATATTTTGGTATTATTCCCAATTTACTTGAAAAAGTAGAAACAGTACTCACATTCATGGAAAAGTCACACTGTGCACATGGCGTGATAATTATTATTTGTAATTTCCACTGGCAAAACAAACAAAATCACAGAAAACATTGCCACAGGATACAGTAACCCTATATACCAAAAGGGTCAGCTTCCTCCCTTCATATAACCCTTAAAATCAAGACTCAGCTCCCCTCCCCTATCTTTTAAAACCTATTATCCGACTCAGCTCCCCCTCCTCTATCAATAAATATATAAAACCAGAGCCAGCTTCTCTCCTCTTTATTAAAACCCCATATTTAAGAGTCACTTTTTCCTTTCATTAACCCTATATATCACAGAGCTCAGTCCCCCTTATTATAAACCCATATATTTTCAGACTCAGTTCTCTCCTCTTCATAAACCCAATAATTTTAAAGCTGTTTCACCGTAATTATATATTTATTTATCAAAAAAAGCTCACTAACTTGCCCACAATACATAACCCTATATATCACAGAGCTCAGCTTCTCTCCTCTATCCCTATAACCCTATATATCACAGGCTCAGCTTCTCTCCTCTATCAATAACCCTATATATCACAGAGCTCAGCTCCTCTCCTCTATCATATAACCCTATATATCACAGAGCTCAGCTTCTCTCCTCTACCATATAACCCTATTTATTCCAGAGCTCAGCTTCTCTCCTCTATCATATAACCCTAAATATCACAGAGCTCAGCTCTCTCCTCTATCATATAACCCTATTATCACAGAGCTCAGCTCCTTCTAAACATATAACCCTATATATTACAGAGCTCAGCTTCTCTCCTCTATCATATAACCCTTATATCACAGAGCTCAGCCTCTCTCTCCGATATCATATAACCTATATATCACAGAGCTCAGCTCCTCTCCTCTATCATATAACCCTATATATCACAGAGCTCAGCTTCTCTTTCATATAACCCTATATATCACAGAGCTCAGCTTCTCTCCCTCTATCATATAACCCTATATATCACAGAGCTCAGCTTCTCTCCGCTATCATATAACCTATATATCACAGAGGGTCAGCTTCTCTCCTATCATATAACCCTATTTTATCACAGAGCTCAGCTCTCTCCCTCTATCATATACCCTATATATCACAGAGCTCAGCTTCTCTCCTCTATCATATAACCCTATTTATCACAGAGCTCAGCTTCTCCCCTCTATCATATAACCCTATGTATCTATCACATCCTACTCTCAGGGTAGCTGAGTATAAGGATACCCCGGTATTTACCAGAGCCTGCCACAAGGAGGGATGGACTTTAGGGGACTCCCAGGTCGCTACCCATGATGTGACCCCTCGTGGTGACAGCAAAGGTGCTGGCGAGGTACAGGAGGAGCTGGCAGAGACTTGGTCGGTGGGCAGGCAGAAAGGACAGGGCAGGCAAATCGTGGTCATGTCACATGCGGCAATGTCCGGGCAGGCGGCTGTCAGAGAATAGTCCAGGTCACAGTCACAGGTCAGAATCCAAAATAGCACAAACGACAATAACTAGGCTCAGGGATGCACACCAAGACACTGGCAAGGAAGAGAGGGGGGAAATAACTAAATAAAGGGTCCAGCGCATGCCAATTGGTATTTAACAGAGAGCGCACGCCCTAGGAGATAGGCATGTGTGCGCCGGCTAGAGTCAGCAAGGGGGAACATAGCAAGAGCGGGTAGAGGTGAGTAAGGAGTGGGCTGGAAAGCAGGAACATAAGCATGTCCACAGTCCAGAGCGGGAACTGTGTTGTGCATCATGACACCCACTGTATTCTATAAACCAGTGACTTCACAAAACTTCAGAGCAAGTAAATTGATTTATTGATGAATTTGTTCACCCAGAATCCTGGCAAGATCTGAACACGTTACAATAAGATAAAGTTATCAAAATCCATACAAATTTACAATACCACATTATTTGTCTTAATTTGTTGTTTGGAGTCCACTATGCAATATAGAGAGGGTGTCACAATGTCACTTAAAAGCCACCCAAATGAAGAGTCTAAGCACATAGGGAACACATATATGTACTCAACATTACAATAGCAATACCAAGGTGAAATAGCCTTTGAATTATGCGATATTTAATGATATGCAAATAATAAAAGATAGAAACAAAATATTTGTAACATCTTGATTTATTGAGTCAAGTATAAGCACCATGCGAAGAAGTAAATAATGTAATACACACCTTGGCTAGCAATTAATGAGGTTATGGGTTGTCTGAAAAATGTTATGCCACAGTGAAGGCACTTGGGCAAATCATTAAGTTTGGCTGCTGTCCTTTGTATTTGCCATCCAATGACATCCCAGATGTGCTTGATGAAAGACAAGTCCGGAGATGCTGCAGGCCCTATTAGCACATTCACCCAAGCTGCTCAAAGTATCACATAAAACATGCAGTCTGGCATTGTCCTGTTGAAAAACAGTTCTTTGGACACTTTGGAGAAATTGCTGGTCCCGTGACCAAATCAATGTAATGCCAAGCTGTTAGTGTACCTGAAATGAAGACTATAGGAGTCTCGCTAGCATGTATTATGCACCCCACACCATAACCCCAGGAGTAGAACCAGTGTGATGTTCCTTTGTGAAGACCTTTTCAGGGCTTTTGAAACAAAAGGGGGAACATTATTAAAGGAAGGGGGTTTTAAAGTAAAAAGGGTCGAGTCAAAATTTTCATGTAAAAATCCCCTGATTATGAAAGTGGTTTTTTTTGCGTCATAAAGGGAGTCTAAAGTTCGCTCCCTCCGGGTTTTGCCTTTTACGGAACTTAGGCCCTTTATAACATTTTTTTAAGTTATGACAAGGGGAAAAAAGAGAATCATTAGAATACAGTCAGTGAATAGAAACTAGGTACTAATCCTGCTGGGGGGCCAAGCAATACGTCTTGCTGGCCTTGCGTATGTAAAAAGGGGTGGGGGGGCCAAAAATACCTTTCAATTTAATGTGTAAAATTTTTTAATATAAAAATCGAAAAACACATTGGGTTATTTAATGAAAATTTGGTTAATTTTTTTTTTTAAAATACTTTTATAGGAGTATTTTAATTTTTTGGGGATTTAATTTATTTTATATTAAAATTTTTTTTGACCTTTTTTTTTCTTTAAAATTTTAAATAATTTAATTTTCTATAGTTTGATATTTAAAAAAAAATTATTTTTAAATATGTACGGGGGGATTTAGGTTTTTATTCGCTAATAAAAAAATTTTTTTTTTCAAACTACTTTTTATGACTCTCCCCAATCCCCCAGATTGGGGCTAGGGCTTGATAATTTGCAATCTTAGCATACCCCTGCTTCTGGATTTGACAAAAAAAAAGCTTTTTCTTTTGGGGCTTAAAAAAAATTTTTTAATGTTGAGGGAGTGTTTTAACATATACATATATGGAACATGTAGAAAAAGGGGGTGCGTTAGTTTTTCTGGGGGGTTAATTGCGCAAAAAAAAAATTGTTGTTGCCCCTGTCCAACATATTTTTAAAATTCTTTAGCCAAAAAAGTTTTTTTAATCGCCAAATTTTGGGGGTTTTTTTGTGCCAATTTATAAAATTAACATTTACAAATTGGGGACAAAAGTGTTGACTAATCCTACCAATTTTATAAAGGGGATTTTTGACCAGACACCTTTTTTTAGAGCATAGATTTTCACAAAAGGGGGCACTTTTTTAAAGTCTGTAGACCTTTCATACTCTGTAATGTAAATTTTTCCAATGAGAGGTAGGGCTTTTTTACATGGCTTTTCACTCCGGGTTTCATCGTTTTTTTTCCTCCTGGGGCCGACGGATGGGCCCCTAACGGATTTTTAAACAATTTGCTGAATTATCAATGGGGGTATGAGGGGAAAACCAGTGGGGTTCACCTGAAGATGCCCCTGCGGGTTCCCTTCCTCCTGTCAACTCCCCTTTAAAGAATTGCATTAAGGGAAAAAAAGCGCGGGAACTTTTCTTTTAACGCCCCTGGTGTTCCTCAAGACCGCGGGGTAATTTACTGCTAATTGTTTAGATCCGTCTCTGGGGTTTCCTGTTGGCCCCAGAACGCAAGGCCAGGGAATGGGGAGCGAAGGGAGGGACCGCCTAGGGCACCACTTCATCCCAGGCAAAAAAGGGGGTGCAGGAGGCATGGAGTGGGCTGAAGTTTCCATTTTGGGGGCATTTTATGCCTTCTTTGCCTAGGGCACCATAATACCTTGTCCCAGCCCTGCAGAGACGGATCTAAAAAGCGTAGTTAACACGGAGTGAAAATGCCATGTGAACAAGCCCTAACACTGTCTAGTCTGCGGCCGCTTTCATACAGGTCACTCATATTGTCTAATACAATCAGGATTTGTTATAGAGGTGTGGTTAGAAAAATAAAAGCTGTGCTACAGAGAGGACATTACACTCTGAAAGAACTAGCGCATGGTGACTCACCTGCAGGCATTGTGAAAACCCTCTAATATAGTAGTAAGAAATAGAGCTTGACGGGAGATGCTTTTGTTCTGGTCCTTTGTTTCGTTTCTCTGTAAAAAATAAATACAATATGTACTCAGTAAATAAGTACAGTATATACACAGTAGTTCTATAGAGTGCACTTTATAGAAAAACATCCAAACTCGATCCAAATCCAAGAACTATTAGATTGTGATGTTACAAGTATAATTATCTTAATAGCATACTGCTCATTGTGCAAATAAAAGTCTCTGGCTGCCCAAGTCTGGTTTATATAAAGAATGGATGATGGAGGTATCTGCATCAATACAATATAAAAGGTGGCACATGATTTATAAATATTTCTACAACATTGCAGAGGCTTGTTAGACGTCCAGAGCATTCGCAGATACAAGAAACTCTGATGCCCCTAAGCCCACATGCACTGAAAACATTTAGCTACTCTTCAGCACCTGCTCCAAAGTGGAGGCAGGTGGTTATATCCGAGGTAGTGGTCACATGCATAAATCACGCGACCACCACCATCAAGAAACCCTTGCTGTCCACTAAGGCTATGTTCACACGGCTTATTTCAGAACGTATTTACATCGGATTGCCGATCGTAAATACATTCTGAAAAACAGGTGAAAATCAGTTTCAAATAATTGTCCCTAAGTGTGGCACGTATTTGTAACTGATTTCCCGACGGATTCACCATCCCCATTCATTATAGTTGGTGAATCCGTCCGGAAATAATTCACATGCACATTGTTTTTCCGGCCATTTTACGGCTGCAATCCGCGGCGGCAATCTGGAACGGAAATAAGTGTCGTCTGAACAACGACACGTATTTCCCATTAAATCAATGTAAAACGGCCAGTTACTTGTTTGTAACTGATTTTTACAACGGATTTGCGGCCGTAAATATACCGGCCGCAAATCCATTGCGAAAAAAGCCGTTTTGAACATGGCCTAATAGAGCACAGACACTAACAGCCGGAGATCTTCATCTGCACAGCAGGGTTTAAATGCTATGAAAAATAATTTTTTAACGTAAATTTGCTCCCATTTTAAAATTTTTACTCCCTTTTTAAAACCCCCTTACAGTTACAGTCAATTTTGCCCTTTTTCCAAAACAGAGCTCCATGGGCCCACTGAAATAAACCTTTTTTAAGTTTAAAACTCATTTTTTTTGGCCCATAAAATTTTTGGGGGGAAAAAAAGGTGAGTTTTAGACCTAAACAGGTTCTAAAAGGGGCCCCCCATGTGACATTTTAAATGTGCGAATAACTTTTTATTACATACCCAGGGTGTTTCCCAAAAAACTCATTACACATTGTGTTTTAAAAATTAGAAAAAAAAAATTGTTCCATACAATCCTTGTTTTATTTGTGAAAAATATCAAAATGTCATTTTAAAAATTTGGAAAAAATTTTTGGGATTGACAGTTTTAAAAATTTTTTCATATAAAAACAGTTATTCCACCAAAATTTGTTTATAACTAGCATTACCATTTGGTTACTGTTTTTATTTTTAAAACCCTGCCCGTATAGGTTAAATTTCAGTAGTTTTACTCTGTGGGTCGATTTTAAATTTAAAGGGGAAACCCCAATTTTTTATAGTTTTTTTTTTTTGTTAATCGCTTTGAAAAAAAAAAAAAGGTTTTATTATGTAAAACAATATGTATGCATCACTATCTTCTGATATCCGTAACTGTTTTATTTTTCTGTATACAGAGTTGTTTAAGGCCTTTTTTGTGCGAGATGAACTGATGTTTTTATTGGTACCACTTTGGCATTTCTATAACTTTTTTTTTTCGCATTTTATTCCCTTTTTTTTTGTGGGGTGGGGGATTTTTTTACCGCCCCCTTTACCCGTGCGGATAAAATAACGTGACAGATTTATAGGGTAGGTCGTTACACACACTAAGGGTAACCCCAAAAAAGCATTTTTATCGCCCCTCGGGACACATCATTGGGGCCAACTGTAATTTTACCGTGGGTTTAAAATTCCCCCCTTTCGATCATGTGGAAAACCCGCCTTTAGAGCCCCCCACAAATTTCCCGGATTTCCTGTATGTCCCTTTGGGGAAGTCACTTCCCATAGGAGTACAGGGATTTTCCAATGTTTGGAAGGGGGTTTAAACAATTTTAGAATTTTTTAAGCTCTCGCGGGGGGTCCCTGTTTTTTCTCTACCATTTTTGGGGGTTTTCCTTTTGTGTGATTGTATTTCTTATATTATTTTAAACCAAAACCCCTTTGGCTTGTACAGCGCCCTGGAACTAATAGCTCTCAAAAAATAAATAATAATCTGCTTATACATTTTTGGCTGAATGCTTGTTTGATCTACAACTACTCCTCCTGACTCCAAAAAATGGAGAGCTTATCCACCACAGTAATAAATATCAGGAATGGTAAGTACCAATATGTTATGCTGCTTTGAAGGAATCAGGACATCTGCAAATACCTTAGATAATTAGACTTTATGGGCACATTTAATCCTTTTTATGGCTGGCACCCTGCTATAGGTCTTTGAGCCAAAGCAGAGCGTGGACTGAAAGAGAATGAGAAAAATGAAAGGGGTTCTCCGGGAAAAGAAGAAAACTAAATACATAAACTACATGTCTTAATGAAAAAAATCCTTAATATCTTTAATTAGAAAAGTTTGCTTGTTTTGTCTAGGGGATAATCATTATAGAAGAACAAAATGGCCACCGGAGTCCTTCCTCAGCAGAAAACTGTCCTACAGGAAGTAGGACAGACTCTGAGTTACTTCCTGGTTAGGTTGACTGACATCACTGAGCATGTGTGCTGTGCTCAGTCAGTCTGACAGACTTGCGGTATGAGGGATGGCTCTGCAGAGCAGAAAGGAGACTCAGGGCTGTACATGCACACGTGTATCTGGTGTGGATATGGTATACAGAATCTATAGCTCAGTGAGAAGAATGATCCAACAAAGCAATAATATACGACATAACAGCGTTTGTAAGTAGTTCACTCACTGGATTGTGACAAGTAGTTACTGCTTATCTTTAGGATTACTGCACTACATGTTCTTACCTTTTTCGGTTTCTCACACAACTCCTTGAAGGAAGCATCTCCTTCCTGTTAGATCTACTTTTAGCTGTGGCTCAAAAAACTGCAGCAACAGTTTTCCAAACAAAAAATAAGCTGTGTGTGAAACCACCTTTAAAGGTGTTTTATCACAAAGGCATTTCATGCCTGGTTTGTTATGCTTCAACTTTCAGTGTGTTCAAAAGTGTGCATGTATGATTTGTTTGATCTGCATATCATGTGACCCAGCAGGCTTGACAGCACTCTTCCTTTAACCACAACTTGTTCACTCTAGTCAAACAAAGGTATGTTTATGTATAGAGCTGTGAGTAGCTACAATGTGCTGAGTGGTTAGCATAGGTATTCATAGGTATTCTAGTTTCAAATTCCTGCAGGAACCAAACATGGATTTTTTTTTCCCAATGCAAATACCTGATTAAGTTTTTTTTTTATTTATTTGCACTGTTTGACGAATTACTAAGAAGTACAGAGGACAAGAGTAGAGTGAGAGCACCTTTAGTTGAACACTCGCTCAGAAGTACGTGTGTGTGATTTTTAAGCAAGGAAGAGACTGACAGTAGCTGCCTGAAAGGAGAGGTGAGGTCTGAGTCTCACAATGCATACCGCAGTCCCTGCTTAGAACTGAGGGTGTGCGCCGTTATAGTACTGTAAAAAAAATCCAACATTTTCTATTTTTGAAATTTATGCCACAGTGCCACTTTCTGCGACCAATTACTTTTTTGCACTTCCAACTATAGACTTGAGTTTATATGGCTTATGTTTAGTTTTTATTGGTACCAGTTTGGGATCACTTTAATTCCAATTTTTAGGGGACCTGAAATAACCAAAAAAAACATAATTTTGGTGTTTCGGGGTATTTGCCCCTTGTTAGTGCAGATTAGAACCTACTGGCTGTCTGGGTGAGAGGCGATTGTAGCTTAGAAAAGGGAATATCTCTCCTTGGGGCACCCAACCATCCAATAACTTCAACTCTGCACTGACGAGGGGCACCTGTCTGTAGATGAACTTAACAGGTTTGGCTTAAGTCCTTTTCACACTGCAAAGCTTTTGTGAATTACATGTAAACTGAGGATAACTACATCCAATAGATGGCGCTGACGGTTTCTCTCTTTTCCCAGAAGCCTTTAATTTATACAAAACAGTCAGTGAGGTCTGAAAGGCACATAAATCCTCACACCAACTAATTTTTTGGTGGCTCTCCCCAAGGAGAGATATTCTTCCCTCATGTAAATTAATGTAAGGCTTTGTTCACATGACATAAATGAATACGTTTATGGTATCTGTCGGTGCACCGTGAAAAAAGGTACCCCGGCGGATCCATTTACAATGCCTTGGTGGCCTAATAGAGGATGATGGAGAGACCTAGCCCAACATGGGCTACATTCTGCTCTATTTGCTGGCACATACATTTATTTTACGAGACACAATAGTGTAGTGCATTGTGATTCTTGTGTTTTTATGAAACATTAAAGGGAATGTGTCATCAAAAAATTACTTATTGTTTAACTCATATTTTTATGTTAAACACATTTTGTAGGAATTTTTGGTTATGATTTTTTTAATTTTCCAGATGACTTTCAATATTTTTTTAATTCTTAAGTCCTGCAGTTTTCACTTTGGCCACTAAGCCTAATAACAGTGACACTCCCTGTTCTGTATAGAGAGCTTTTCATCAGTGTGCTCATTATCAATAACAGCAGGGTCAAACTGAAAGGAGACACCATCGTGTACAGATAACACAGAATCCACCAGTCACAAGAGGAGATGTCACAGCTCCCCCTCTCACCTCCCTTCACAGTGAAAACTCTCCTATAAACTTCTATGGGACAGAAACTATCTTAAAGGGAATATGTCGCCAAATTTTATTTTTTACTTATTAAATCAAGACCCTGATCCATATTCTTTGTCTCTCAGTCGTTTTTATTTCCTGATTGTAGATTTCTCTATTCAGCTGTCTATATATGATTGTGGGGAAGATCTTCTTGCTTGCACTGCTTTAACAGCAGTCAGTGAGATACTTTACAGCAGCTTCATGCACATAGGATTCTTAAGACAGTTTCTGTCCCATAGACTTGTATAGGTTAGTTCATGTGTAAGGTGAGGGGAGTGGGGGGGAGCTGTGACATCTCCTCTTGTGACTGGTGGATTCTGTGTTATCTGTACACATTGGTGTCTCCTTTCAGCTTGACCCTGCTTTTACTGATAATGAGCACACTGATGAAAAGCTCTCTATACAGAACAGGAAGTGTCAGATTAGGCTTAGTGGCCAAAGTGAGAACTGCAGGACTTAAGAATTATTAAAAAAATATTGAAAGTGATCTGGAAAATTTCAAAAAAAAACAAATTCCTACAAAATGTGATTAACATAAAAATGTGAGTTAAACAAGAAGTCATTTTTTGATGACATATTCCCTTTAAGAATCCAACTACTGGTAAGGTCTCTTCCATAGAGCTCTACAGGAGCTATGGTCCGAATTGTAACCCTGAATGTGAAAGGCCTCAATTCTAATGTTAAACGTAGCCTAACCCTTAGGGAATGCAAAGCATTTTGCAGGAGACGCACTACAAGCCAGGGAGCTCCTTGGTCTTTGCTAGACAACTCTACCCGGTCTCGTTTAATGCGCATAGCCTGACGGGAAAAGCGGGGGTTGCAATAATGATCTCCAGATCTTGCCCTCTGCAGGTGCGAAACTCTATCCTTGACCCAGCAGGTCGCTTCATCATCCTGCAGGCCTCTTTATACAATAGGCCAATCTTGCTCTGTAATGTCTACTCCCCTAACGTAGGGCAATTATCCTTCCTCAAGAGGGTCTTGCGCAAACTCTCCGGTCTCCCTTCCTCGGCAGTCCTTATGGGTGGAGACTTTAACCTAGTTTTTTCTGAGGTGATGGATCGCTGCGCGGTGGGGGGAAGGCGGTAGGGGGCCAGCAGGCCAGGATTTTCGCTGCGTTCCGTAAGCTTATTAGGGGACAGAGTCTATTTGATCTATGGAGCATTAATCACCCCAGGGATCGGGACTATACCTTCTTCGCCCCCCCCCCACAAAGCACACACCAGGTTGGACTACTTTTTTGGGAACATCCCAACTCTGAGGATGATGTCGGGCTCTGCTGTAGAGCCGATTACCTGGTCGGATCACGCCCCAGTCATGGTTGACCTGGATTTTCAAGCCCCCATCACAAGATCGTGTCACTGGAGACTGAATGAGTCCCTCATCAGGAATCCGACCCACAGGGAGAAGCTGGGGGAGTCTTTGACATCCTATTTTGAGCTGAATGAGGGATCTGTGACTTCGCTAGCAACCTTATGGGAGGCTCACAAGACAGTTTTTAGGGGAGAGTGCATCGCTTTGGGATCCAGGGTCAAGAGGGACTATGAATCTAGGAGGTCCACCTTGAGGAGCCGCCTTCAGACTCCACAGAGACGCATGAGTCAGACGCCAACTGTCTCTACCTTGAGGCAGATGGTAGCTGTAAGAAGGGAGCTTAGAGAGATGGCGGTTCGTTCCACTGAGAAATTGCTGCTATACTCCAGACAACGTTACTTTGAATATGGGAATAAAGCCCATACAATGCTAGCTAGGCAGTTGAGGGACAGAACTGTGGCCTCTATGCCGCAGGCACTGAGAAGTAGAGATGGAACCCTCTTTTATGACCCCAAATCCATTGCCAGAATTTTTTCTGAGTTCTTCTCCAAACTCTATTCCCTCCCCTCTGAACTCCCGGCACAGGAGGTAGAAGCAAAACAACTTATTAGGGACTTTCTCCAGTCATGCCCCCTTCCCAGGCTCCCCCCAGAGGCATCTGAAGCTCTCAATGCTCCCATCACAATGGAGGAGCTGACAGAGGTACTGAAGGAACTCCCCTCGGGCAAGGCGCCGGGGCCGGATGGACTCCCATACCAATACTTCAAAGCCTTTAAAGGGATTCTAGCTCCTCACACTTCTCCCTCATCAACTCGTTCCTAAAGGGCTCCCCGATCCCCACATCCATGTCGCATTCATACCTCACACTTATCCACAAAGCGAGGAAGGACCCGGCTGATAGCGCAAGCTATAGGCCCATAGCCCTAATGAATTCAGACCTAAAAATTTTCACCAAATTGCTGGCCAATTTTTGGGGTTTGGCTACCCCAGCTGGTCAATAAGGACCAAGTAGGTTTTGTCCCCTCCCGTCAAGGAGGTGACAACACCAGAAGGACTATTGACCTGATTGAGGTCCTTAATGCTCAATCAGAACAGGCTCTTCTTCTCAGCCTGGACGTAGAAAAGGCCTTTGACCGGCTGGGGTGGCCATTCCTCTTTGAAACACTGACTACCTTCGGCTTTGAGGGTCCATTCATGACAGCTATCGGGAATATATATACATCCCCTACTGCAGCCGTTAAGCTGCCCCACCACACCTCTGATCCTTTTCAGATCACAAACGGAACGAGACAGGGGTGTCCACTATCACCACTACTGTTCGTCCTGTGCATAGAGCCCCTTGCGGCGGCAATCAGAGCTCACCCGGACATTAGGGGGGTTAAGGTGAAAGAAAAGGAATTTAAGCTTTCCTTATTCGCCGATGACATCCTTTTAACTTTGACGAACCTTCACATTTCTCTCCCTTCTTTACATGCTCTATTAAAGCGGTTTGGTGTTCTTTCAGGCTACAAGGTTAATACCGCAAAAACTGAGGCTCTTCCCATCAACCTGCCCTGGAGATTCTGGACCCTCTCAAAGGTAATTTCCCTTATAACTGGCAGGCCCACTCCCTTAGATACTTGGGTGTTATGATTACGGACAAATACGACACCCTCTATCAGGCCAACTTTCCGCCAATGTCTAAGGAGCTGAAGTCCCTCCTGGGCAAGTGGCATTCACTGCCTATCTCCTTTTTTGGCAGGATCAATGCAGTCAAAATGACAATTCTCCCTAAATTACTGTACTTATTTGAGACACTCCCAATACCTATCCCTATAAAAGAGCTGAGGTCCCTTCAGGCAGCATCCCTGCACTTTATCTGGTCACAGGGTAGGCATAGAGTAGCTAGGAGCGTAATGATGGCGAGTAGGCAGAATGGGGGGTTGGCGGTGCCCAATTTCCTTCATTACTATTAGGCGGCCCACCTCCGTCGAATCCCAGCATGGTCAGCTGTAAGGTCTTATGCAAAATGGATGGAGGTGGAGAGACTTTGGCTAGCCCCAATCCACCCAAATTTATTCCTTTGGCACTCCAGGTCCCTCCCGTGCAGGACAGCAATGTTAGGCCCGATTAGGTTCACCCTTAGCATCTGGCAGACGTGTAGGGAGAGGTTTCACTTGGCATCCCCGGCTTCTCCTATGACCTCATTCCTGTGCACCCCTCTTCTACCCCCCAGCTGCTCGGGGTTTTTTGCTCGGCCATGGCTGGGGCGTGATCTGTTCCGCTTCGCAGACATCGCAGGTTTTCGGGATAGGAAGTTGCTTCCCTTTGAAACCCTCCAGGAGGAACATGATCTTCCAATCTCCTCCCGATTTCACTACCTCCAAATCAGTCACCTTCTATCCTCTCTATGTGGTACCTCGGTACTGTCGCCCCCTACCGCCTTTGAACACATGTGCAAGAGTGGGGTATCAACTAGAGGTCTAATTTCATCTATCTATACGCTTTTGGGCGACGCTGCGGATGGGGAGCCTGTATCTCACAAATATATGGCAAAATGGGAGGCCTACTTGGGCAGGCAGGTCCCCATCGCCACATGGCAGACCATCTGGAGGGCCACGGCCAGATCGTCAGTGTGTGTAACACAAAAAGAGAATCTGTACAAGATTCTTCTTCACTGGTATCACACACCTGATGTTCTCCACAAATGGTTCCCTCAAACTCCATCGAGCTGTTGGAGATGTGGCAATGCCATGGGCACCCTTCCCCACATATTCTGGGATTGCCCGGCTCTCCAACCCTTTTGGGGGGAAGTGAAGGCTCTTTTGAACAGGGTTCTGGAAGTGGAGATCCCCCTGGATCCGCTGATATACCTACTGAGTGGACCTGTCGAGGGTCTTCCCAAGGTTGAGGCCAGATTCTTATTGCATGTCCTCACAGCCGCTAGATGTCTGATATCAAGCAGATGGAAGCAGGCGTGCCCCCCTTCTGGCTCTGATCTGGTGAGGAGACTGGGAGAGATCCACCGAATGGAGTACCTGATGGCTGTACTACATAATAGGGTAGATCAATTTGAGAAAATTTGGGCTGTATGGGACACGCGCCCCGCTTGGGAATGAGTGGGTTCCCACCTATTGTATCCCCCCCCCCCTCCTCCTTCGTCGATCCCTGTCTCTATCTTGTTTATGTGTTATGTCTTTGTTTGATTTCCTGTGATCAGTTCTGGTTTGCATCCAAGGAGGCGATCGCCCCGGGATTAGGGGCGCTGCTCGGGGCAACAGATCAGCTTCTTGCCTATATGAGCCATATTTCCGCGGTGGTAAAGCGGATACAGGAGTATTCTCATGCTGGTGTTTAATCTGCCATGTCGAGAAGTCACCGGTGTCACCACTAAATACGCAAAGGAGCTGGTGCCTTGTCCTGACCAGTGATTTTGTGTTTATGGCCTTCCTGATAGTAGTTAGCATTTTACAAAAGGGTTCTAGGTTAGTTAATACGCTATATTTCCTGGTCATGTCAGGCTGGAATGTATGCATTAGCTCTGTATTGCTGAAAAATGATACACCATTTGTTAGCACTGTTCGGGGCACCGTGTCAGCCTACTACCTGCATGAGGTGTGTTCCCAGGATGGTGGGGCGGATATGGGTGTATTCTCACACTGGTGTCCAGTCTCACGGAGCAGTTGTCCCCTTAAGCCACCCTTCCATGTTGGGAGGTCGCCAGTGTCACCACTAAATAACCAAGGGGGCTGGTGCCTTGCCCTGACCAGTGATTTCGCGCCTATGACCCTCCTGATACTTATTAGCATTCCTACATAACAGCACTAGGTCATTGGCGAAGTTATGTCTCCTGGTTATGTCAAGCAAGATCGTATACTATTGCTCTGTATCACTGAAGAACGATATACCGTTTGTCATTGTTTATGTGTTTATTGAAAAATCTTTGAATAAACATACAGTTAAAAAAAAAAAAAAAGGGTTTTGCAATTTTAAAAAATAATGCTCCTAAATCAGTCAGGGAGGTTATAAAATATTGAAAACAAATTCACTTTTAAAATAAGAAAGATAAGAAGCAGGAAATATGCTTAACAGTCCTATACGTTAGAGTCTTATTTAATTAAGTACAAATTCCAAAGTACGACTCACTGAAGATTTTCTCCTTAGTGATGCGAGAGAAAGCTCTGCACAGCGTTCCATCATCCTACTAAGAAGCTTCTCTAAATCGCCATACTGCACTGGAATACTGAGATGATCTTTTCTAGCAAAGTAGATTGAAAAACAAGTCTTATTACTCTTCCACCTAAAATAAGTTCTACTGAGACTGGTATAATACAATTTCATTGAAAGCAGCTCCTCTTCATTTGCATTATAGCAGGAGACACAAACTTTTTGGGTATCATTGTATGTATACTAATGAGTTTGTAGTCTGTTGATTTTTTTTCCTTAAATGGAATGTGCCATTTAAAAATGAGTCATTCTTTAATTCCCGTTTTTATGTTTTTTAGGAATTTTTGGTTGTTTTTTTATTTTTCATATCACTTTCAATATTTTTAAATAATTCTTAAGCTTTAACAGCAGTCAGTAGCTTCATGCACATAGTAGACTTAAGACTGACTCAGTCCCATTGGCTTCTATAGGAGAGTTTTCTAGTCATGCTTTGTGACCTGGGATGAAGTCACTGTGGAGGGAGGTGAAAGGGTGAACTGTGACTCCTCTTGTAACTGGTGGATTATGTGTTATCTATTTACACTGGTGTCTCCTTTCAGTTTGACCCTCTTTGTGCTGATAATGAGCAGGGCAACTGAGAATCTTTTGTACAGAACGGGAAGTGTCAAAATATTATTAGGCTTAGTGGCAAAGTAAAAAACGCAGGATTTGGAAAAATTATTAAAAAAATTTGAAAGTGTTGAAAAAAAAATAAAAAAAAAATTCTTAAAAATTTTTTAAAAATAAAAACAGAGTTAAAAAATAAGCATTTTTGATGAACTTTTCCCTTTAATCATGCAATTTTGCTCTCTGATTTATTAAACCCTTAAGAAAAAACCTAAATTTTGCTTTGTCTAGTTTTTCCTGTTATCCCTGTAGGATTGATTTAATGCCTTTTGATATTTCAACTCCTTCTCACCCCAAAAAAGTGTATTGCAGTACACGAATTGGTCACGTGAACCACCATATTATTAAGGCCCACTTGTGGTAAAGGAAGGAGTGTCTGCCCCATCTTTTGTTGTCTAAAACAATATTGTCAATTATCTTTCTTGGGGCAGATGGGATCTTACAGAAAGACAATGCAACAAGTTACACAGCTAGAAAAACACATACACAAAAAAAAAAACACCTCACCCACCCCACCGGTGTTTTTAATAATAACAGAGTATAGCTGCTATCTTCATACCCTGAAAATATGGAGGCTTAAAAAGGCACCAGGTAAGGTAAGAATGCTGAGCTGAGGTCACTTTGCCATTGGTGGATAGACCTTTACAGTTTTGATTAAAAATGTGCGCTCAGAACTCCAGATTTTATGTACCCAAAAAAGTGGGGAAATGGACTTTAAAATATCTTATATTTTGTTTTATTTCTTAGTATTTGCGGGTTTTGTGATCCTTTTTGAGTGCTTAATTTTGTGTTGTGGCCCGTAAAGCAGCCCTTTTTTTTAAAAAACCCAAAAAAAAAACCCACAAAAACCAAACCCAAAAACCCCAAAAAAAAATAAAAAACCCCAAAACCCAACCCCCACCAAAACATGGGTCCCCGATACCCGTGCAACCTACCAGGATCTTATTGAGTCACCCCCAGCCCGTCTAGCTGCAGTCTGTGCTGCTCACGGTGGTTACTCTGAATATAAGCTCTTGGCCATAATAATGTAACTCGATTGTGTAGTACATAATGTGAAAAGGGGTTTGTTTTCCATTTTATTTTTTTAAAACTAAGCAGAAGTCTGATATATTGTAGGAAGTACACAAAATATATGTGAATTCAGAATGGCTGATAAAAATGTCATATTTAAAACCTATATCTAACCTTAAAAATGAAGACACCGCCTTAGTTGCTTCAATAGCAACTTCCAAAACTGTGCTGTTCACAGCCTCCTGCAGAACATCTATTGCAGCTTTAAAGATTCCAGTGCAAGTAAACAGCTTTATTTCAACAGGTTGTCTATGAGGCAATAGAAAAGCACAAAGTCAGTGTTTTTCAAAAAACTTTTACAAACGAATTAAAATAATATTTAATTATATTTCAATAAAACATTCACCATTTTGAACCTCTTCAGGAAAAAAACTAGGCATTGCAAATGCTAATATATTGGTAGTAATAAAAACAAAACAAAAAACAGGAATGCAAGCAAAAATACAAATTGCAGAAAAGAAAAGGAAGGTTTAGGGGCCGTCTCCATGGCACAGGGCAAATACCAGTTGGAAAAACGCCCGGGATTTTCTTGTTTTGGGGGTGTACATGGGCGGCAGAGGCTTTTCCCACGTTTGCGGAGAAAAGCCCTCCTTTCGCATTACAGATTATGTCGCCCTAAATTTAGGGCGGAAGAATGAATATGTTCTAAGCTTTTTGGACCGTCGGCGGTCTGAAAAACCGTCCGGTGGAAAATCCGTGCAGTGGGGACCGCTGCACGGGTTTTCCATAAAGGTTGCATTTAAAATTTGACAGCGTTTTAAAACGGGTTTCAAAAACCGAAAAACCCCTGTAAAACCCGCCCTGGGAAAGGGCCCCTTTTTCTCAAAGAAAAAAGATGAATAAATTTAACCCAAATTTTTGTTCTTTGGTTTTGTGCATCCAAAAAAAAAATAAAAGGGTACTTTGAAATGTATAATTAAAATATTCAGCAGCTTATCGTACACAGCTTTTATGCAGACCAACTTATACAGATTGCTGCTGAAGATGTTCCTTGGAAACTGACTGCAAACAAACCCTGTGTGGAAGCTGATTATGCAGTTACGTGGTATACCATACCTTTTCTCCTTGCTTTTGGCAAACCAACAGGCAATAGAAGAGGGGACAGATGAAGTTTGCGGATTCGCCCTTCCCCCTAACCCCTGACATGTTGTGTTCTGCATAACACTGGGTGGAAAAAATGAAATAAGTTTTTTTGACCGTGGGGTGAAAAAAAAATGTCCCGCGAAAATCCGTTCAGTGGGGGACGGGTGAGGGATTCCCATTAAAGATGGATGGGGAGCAGGAGGCAGCTCAGCCGTTCTCCCCAAAAAGGCAGGGACGTTTTCTAAAGTTCCCGCAATTTTATTTATATTATTATCAAAGGGGCCCTGTATGCAAATCAAACCCAAAAATCTAGGCTTCCGTCTCATTGGTCATGTGATTGCCAAGGCCAGGTAACTGCAGGGGCTCCTGGGTCTTAAAGGCGTTGTCGGGTTCAACTTTCATTTTATTTTTATTTAAAAGGACGTTCCACACTAAAATGTTGGGGTGGACTCATTGTTTTCCTTTTAAATTCCCACTTGCAAGCG
>JAODAL010031013.1:0-49082 GCA_025379985.1 Phyllomedusa bahiana | reverse complement strand
TCCAGAATTTTTCAAAGAGTCTGAATATTTAAAACCATGTGTATTTCATTTTTTTTTGTTTGATAAATTTGAAAAAATATCTACATTTCTGTTTTTTTCTTTCAAGATGGGGGGGGAGGGTAGAGTGTACATTAATGAGCAAAAATGAAACAGAGTGAAAAATCTTAAGGGGTCTGAATACTTTCCATACCCACTGTATATGTTGTGACATGCAGAATAATGATAACATGTCAATTAAACTATACGGTACAGACTCCAACATAAACTAAACCCAAAAAAGTGCAATTGCATTTTATTTTCCTATTAACACAAATGTTTTGTTTTTTTTTTTTGGGGGGGGGGGGGGGCAATGGAGGGCAGATGCTTTATTTGTTTTTCTTTTTTTTCTGCTACCTGGTCCCATTTAAAATTAATTTTCTTGTATGCGACAATCCCTTTAAGTAGAAATAATTTCCTGCAGGACGATACACCACAGAAATCCCTCACATCAAGTAGGCAACCTGTTAAAAAGTATTGGTCCACAGCCATTGCTCCACAGCCATTGTCCAGGTTTAGGGGGGCCCAAGCTTAAGTTTTGCAGGCCCATGAGTCTTTAGCTACACCCCTGAGTTACAGTTATGGTCAGGATAAGGACTAGCTTAAAGGTTATGGTCAGAGAAAAACCCAAACCCAAATTTTTTTCACAAATTCAGTAGAACTGGTGTTGAACCAAACGGACAGATTCAAGCAGTACTAGTTAAAAGTCTCTGACTGTCAGTGACACTTCAAGTCTGTTTCAGTATCTGAAGCATACATTTCATACTCAGAAATCCTCAGAGCAATAAAAACAGTCAATATTAAAGTGTGATTAGTGGGGTTCTTTCTGTACCCAAACAAATAGGAGCTCTGAACTGTTTCGGCTTGTCTCTTTCAAAGCACTACTCTGATCAGGCTGGATGAGTAAAAGTGCAATAAAGTCTGCAGAATGACTTACTTCCACTATTCAGGCATATCCATTAACATGTCATCAATGTCTGTGGTGAAGAAAAAAAACTTTTAAAGCTCCTTTGTAAAGCGTATGAACTATAAACTGCAACTGTTTTTAAGAAACTAGATTGTTTCTGTTGTGAATATTTTAACATTTTAGAAGGCTGAAATTGAAACAGTTCAAGGTGAGTCGTTTTTCATATGCTTAACATGCTGCCTGTCTCTAAACATCATTTTCCACATGTATATTCTAAAAGAATAGCATATACTACTATTCTACTATTAATCTGCAGTTAAAATATTGTCACTTAACCATCCCCCTCCCCTGTTAACATTGGGGCCAGATGGTTTGTGTACAAACACGAAAATCAGACTTGGAGTTTAGACTATACCCATGATTCCATTTTATAAACATCTGTTAAAGTGAATACAAATGCACTGATTTGTTACAATTATCCTCATTAACACAAAGATAAAATAGTGTTCCATGGAGTATTATTTAACCAACAAGTAGTAAAACCGTGCAGAGTTGTGCATATTCGGGCCACATATTAGAGGGGAAAAAGGGGAATCATTTCACAGGCCCCAACCTGGGAAAAAATCTCAGTAGATCACTGATTTAAAGGGGTTTTTAACTACATCGTCATCTTACCCAGCCCTGTTTTTTGGGTTTCACTTTTGATTCGGGTTTTTAGACTTTATGGCTTCCACGGGCCCCCTGGTGGTTGCTGAGGCCCAGGACGACAGTATGATCGGGTTTTTTCACCTTTTTTGGCGTACAATGACCCAAATGAGCCGGCTCATGTCTAAAGCCCTAAAGTTTTTGTTACCGCATTGTTCATAAAACCCACACTTTGATGGCCTAACATGAAGGGTTTCTGGGGGGCTTCTGGGGGTGTTATGGAGGCGTGCGCACCCCATTAATAAATTTTTGGGCACATAATTTTAATTTTGGTTTTGCAAAAAAAGCGCTTACTGCCCAAAGGCAGGCCTATTTCAATGTGGTCTTCCTGAGCCTGAGGAGTCAAAGTAAAGTATTTTTTGCTTTTTAAGGGGCAAAAATTTTCCAATTTTCCCCTAAAATTTAAACCCCGGTCCAAAAATTAAAAAAAGAAATTTCAAAAAATTTACAAACTATTTTAAAAATTAAATTTTTTTAACTTTAATGAAAAATCCCGATCATAAAAAATTTAAATAAAAAAAATTTTTATAATTTTCCCCAAAAATATAGAAATATCGCTTATAAAATTTTTATTTTAAAATTCTTTGAATCTTAAATTAATTTTTTAAATTAAATAACCCACTGATTATGTTTTTCCCAGTTTTTTAATTTTTAAAAAATTTTTTCAAACATTAAATTTTTGAAATGTTTGTTTGTACGTTTTCCCCCTTTTTTCTTCCTTACAGAAAGAGCCGCACAGAACATTTACGGGTTCCTATTCACTGACATGCTATTCTAATGTTTTTTCTCTTATTTTTTAAGCCTGTCTATTTTTTTAAACCCCAACATGTTAGGCGCTTTAAATTATGAAACCTTTTTCCATAATCCCTAACACAAGGTGGGGCCCCGCATAAAAACTTTATTCCCATTTTAAAACACAAAAAAAACATTTCCCATACAACGGGCCCGCTTTTTTAACACTAAAAATTTGAGACTCCCAATTAAATTTGACGCGCCTTCCTTCATACATCCCCCCCTAGGTTGTAGCTAAAAGCGACCAGCGTTTGACCCCTATCAGGAGAGAAAAAAACCCGGTTTCTGTAGCTACAGTGCCCTTAAGCCGCTGGCACCCCCTTAAAAGGGGAGGGGTTATTTTGGAATAGGGGGGATACTTTTTAATGGACACATATTGCAAAGTGACTTTTTTTTTGCAACATTTTTAAAAAATAAAAAGCAATCATTGGGGGGGAGAAAACCCCCTTTTAAAAGGATTTGCTGTAAAATTCAACATTTTACCCCAAAACCCAAAAAAAAGTTGGGATGTTAATTTTAAAAGGGAAAAAGAAGACAAGCATGCAATGTTTTGAAAAACCCCTTTTTATAGCCCCTTTATTTTATTCACGGGAAAGAACAAAACGGAAAAACCCAAAGGATAAGAAGTTAAATAATTTTTTTCCATTGCATTTGAAAACGTTTACTCATTTAGAAATTGAAGGCAGCAGCACATTTCAAAAAAGTTGGAATAGGTTTACTTTTTGTTTTGTTCACTTTTTTCTTTTTACAACCATCTATTAACACTGAGAAGGGAGGAGACCAATTGCTGGGGTTTGGGAGCAGAATTTTGTTCCATTGTTATCTAATATAGGATTTTGGCTGTTTGACAGTCCTGAGTCTTCTTTGCCTGATTTATTATTTCATAATGCACCGAATGTCCTTTTAGTAAAAATAGGTCAAAAGATTTTGATTTTTATTCTTTTTTTTAATATGTGAACAGCTTCCCTGGTATTTTTTTAAAAAAATCAAAGACCTCCAGAAAATCCTTACTCTATGACCTGTTAGGTCTAAAGAAGATAAATTAGTCCTGGTTCCAGGCCTGTCTCTAGAAATTACATAACTGCATTTCCCTATTGGCCATTTTTTTAGAAGTTTTATTTTTACTGCAAGCTACAATTAAATTTATTGCCCCTTTCGACGGGGGTTGTCGGGGAACCGGCGTTGTTTTGGGGGCTCCCCGGGAGGATTGATTCGGGGCCCACCGGGGAATTTTTTGGGGGGCCCCCAACTACAGTGCGACATGTTTGTCAGGTCGTATCAGGGGCCCAATAGGGGTTTTCCCCTTTTTTCCCCTGTGACCATCTGAGACTGTAACCACGGTTTTTTACTCTTTTAACCCAGCTTTTTCTCCAAATTCCTCAGAGGGATCAAGGGGGAAAGGGCCCTTTAACATAAGTAGCATGACTGGGATTAAGAGGAAACAGATGTAGGAAAGTATTCCATGCTGTTATGTTAGAGCGATGCAACTATGGACCTCTCTATCAGATCAAAGTTGCGGGAAAGGGTTTTCTGGGTGCAACAAATTAAAAATTTATGGTTTAAATTTTTGGTTTAAAGGGTCACCCATCCGGGGATTTTTGATTGCAATTTGGATTGGGGAAGGTTTTTATAGGGTTAGGATTAAGTAAGGCCCCGGGGCAGAGGGGACCTGATCAGGACAAAGAACATGATGTATTTTTGTAGGGTCAAAGAAGTTGATGGCTTTCTGCTTGTCTATCAGAACTTTGTGAGTTTTCTAATATATATGATACTAATATTTATACCTTTATTTATTATGTTTATACCTCTATTTTACTTTCCTTTTGCTTGGTGAAGAGACCCAGGCTCGGACTGGGCCGCCGGGGGATCGGTGAATTCCCCGGTGAGCCCCAAGCTGCTGTGGGTCCTGGGGGCGTCCTGAGTGCACAGAGACAGGACCCGGGAGTCGGGGCCTAATGTCCCCGACTCCCCGGGCTGCACAGTGTCAGCGGGGCCAAGTGCCCCGAGCGCACCACACCGCTGATCGCCCGGGCCAACCCCACCCCCCCGATGCCGGGCGCCCGTAGCCAGCAGGGAGCGGCCGGGAGCTGGAGGGAGAGCAAGGTGAGTGGCTGTCAGTTTGGTTTTCTGTTTTTTTTAAACTATCTAAGAGGGCCCTGACTACCAAAGGGGGCCCTGACTACCAAAGTGGGACCCTGGCTACCTAACGGGGGGCCCTAAATACCTAAAGGGGGGCCCTGACTATCAAAGTGGGACCCTGGCTACCTAAAGGGGGGCCCTGGCTACCTAAGGGGGGGCCCTGACTACCTAAAAGGGGGCCCTGACTACTTTTAGGGGGGCCCTGACTACCAAATGGGGGGCCCTGACTACCAAATGGGGGACCCTGACAACCATAGGGGGCTCTGACTACCTAAGGGGGCCCTGACTTCCTAAAGGGGGGCCCTGACTACCTAATGTGGCCCTGACTACCTAATGGGGGGTCCTGAATACCAAAAGGGAGGGCCCTGGCTATCTAATGGGGCCCTGACTACCTAAAGGGGGGGCCTGGCTACCTAAGGGGGGGCCCTCACTACCTACACGGGGGCCCTGACTACTTTTAGGGGGGCCCTGACTACCAAATGGGGGGCCCTGACTACCAAATGGGGGGCCCTGACAACCATAGGGGGCTCTGACTACCTAAGGGGGCCCTGACTACCTAAAGGGGGGCCCTGACTACCTAATGTGGCCCTGACTATCTAATGGGTGCCCTGTCTACCTAAATGGGGGCCCTGGCTATCTAATGGGGCCCTGACTACCTAAAGGGGGGCCTGGCTACCTAAAGGGGGCCCTGATTACATAAAGGGGGCCCTGACTACAAAAGGGGGGCCCTGACTACCAATGGTGGCCCTGACTACCTAAAGGGGTGCCCTGGCTACATAAAGGGGGTCCTGACTGTCTAAAGGGGGCCCAGACTACCTGCACACTAGCTAAACGGGACCCTGACTACCTGCACACTAGTTAAAGGGGGCCCTGACTACCTGCACACTAGCTAATGGAGGCCCTGACTTCCTGCACACTAGCTAAAGGGGGGGGGGGCTGACTTCCTGCACACTTGCTAAAGGAGACCCCTAACTGACTGTATTCGAAATAAAGGAGGCCCTATCTGCCTGTATACTACTTCAAGGGAAGCAGTAACTGACTGTATGCTACCTAAAGGAGGCCCTAACTGCCTGTATACTACTTCAAGGGAAGCCCTAACTGCCTGTATACTACCTAAAGGGGGGGGCCCTAACTCCTTGCAGCCTATATAAAGGGGACCCTAACTACCTACAGCCTAACTATCTGGGACTCACCAACACCTACCTACAGCCTAACTAACTGGGGTCCACCAAACTAACTGTAGCCCATCAACTTGCCTAACTGGGGCCTGCTTATCTAACTGGGGGCTACTTACCTACCCACCCGTAGCTAGGTACCCAGCAACCTACCTGGGGCCGGCCTACCAACATATCCATCAGGGGTCTACCTCCCTAAATAGGGCCTATCTAGTTATCTGGGGCCTTTCCCATTTGCCTACGTACCTGGTAATATAATTGAGAGGGAAGCAGCCCATAGTTGTAGCATTATCGCCAGGGGTTAGTCCTCTCCCCACTCTCCAACCCCTTAGGATACCAGGTCTCTAAGTTATGGCTTGTACCTGTTCTTCCACCCCTGGGAAGTTTGTACAGAGGTGGGAATAGGTAAAGAGATGCTGGAAAATTGAGGATTCTAAGATATTTGTGCGTAAATTCTGCAGGAATGAATTGTGGCCGAGACAAGTCATCATGGCGGTGTGGAACAGATGCAGAAGAAAAGGGAATAAGAATGACTCATAAGAGAAGAGAACGACTCATCAGATATGACATCTCCGGTGAGTCCCTGATTTCAAGGGTTATTTTACTTCTATACTGGATCAGTGCTGTATTCACTGTAATGTGATATGACCTGAGCTGGTGTCTGACCTCTATGTAGTCTCTATATGGCGGTGTTGTAGGTTATACCTGAGCTGGTGTCTGACCTCTATGTGGTCTCTATATGGCGGTGTTGTAGGTTATACCTGAGCTGGTGTCTGACCTCTATGTGGTCTCTATATGGTGGTGTTGTAGGTTATACCTGAGCTGGTGTCTGACCTTTCTGTGGTCTCTATATGGCAGTGTTGTAGGTTTGGCCCTATAAGACATGTTGCCAGACTCTAATCTGTGTTCATAGTCTGGGGATCAATTTCAGATTGAGCTGTGTTCCATTTTCTTTCACCAATGCCTTGGATCTGAAGGCTGAAACACCTTGTAAGTGTGAAATCTTCTGAGTTTTTATCCTTTTTATTTTCATAACTGTATTGATGTGTATGTTATAGTCTTTGTTATCATATTTTGTTCATGTAAGCACTGAAAAGCATTTTAAAATTAAAGTTAACCTTAATTCGTAAGTTCTTGGTGTTGCACGAATCCATTTCCTTGAAGGAGTGCATTTTCTTTTGTAGCTGCTGGAGAGCAGTGAGTTGAGCATTTTTTACGTGTTTTTTAGAATATCTGTTAGGAATCAGATTCCTTCTGGCTGATTCCTTTTTGATTATTGAAGGAAGGTGGTGGCAGCGTGTATTTTTTTTTGGGGGGGGGGGCTGGAACTGTCTTGTGGTATGCTTTATGCTTTTGTTACAGTATAATTATTTGCCTTTAAAAGATCTTCTTTACTTTTTTCATGATTTTAAATGTGTTCTTCAAGTTCCTTAAAGGGATTTTGCCAGGACGTGCCTTATCTGCTAAGAATCAAATGTAAACAAGCCACGCTGAACTGAGAGAGCGAGAGACACAGCCAGAGCACAGAGCCATGCATAAGTGATCGTGTGAAATGTTCACTCAAATAATTAAATTACAACTAGTGGATTCTGTATACAAAAGACAACACCTTTTCTCCAAAGCAGCTTGAAAGCTTCTTCATGTTCTCTGTCATCAGATAAAGCAGGGATCTACTCAGATAATCACACTACAACTAGTGGATTCTGTATACAAAAGACAACATATTTCTACCCGGTGCCTTGAAAGCTTCTTCAGCTCCCTTTCATCAGATAAGACGTGCTCTCTGCGCAAGCCCGGCCAGCAGCTCTTGTCAGGTCGTAACTAATAGAAGCTTTTAAGTAACTAAGGGCAGGTAAGGCAGCTTTTAGCTCTCTCAGGCTGCAATTTTTGTAATCACATATATTTAGAAAAGTGATTAAATACCCATTTTGGAGGATCCCACGTCAAAATTACATCGTGGCAAAACCCCTTTAAAGGGATTTTCCAAGACTTTTAAAACCTCCCTATCACCTACTGTGCTGAAATAGAAAATCAACCTAAATTTACCTCTCCTATCATCACTGTTTCAGCACTGCCAGAGCTCCCGAGTTTTTCCTTGGCCGCTTACTGATAACATCATGATAAAGAATCACATGGTGCTGCAACCAATCTCTGGCTTTGACAGGCACATGCCTGCATGTTAAGCATGTGACCACAGAGATCAGAGATTGGCTACAGCATCATGTGATAAATGAATGTGATGTCATCAATTCGGGACCCTTTGGGGGGGAATACTGGCGCTCTGGCAGTGCTGGATCGGTGTCGTTGAGAAGGCTAAATATGGGTTCTTCTTTTTTTTATTTTAGCATAGTGGGAGGTGGTAGGGAGGTTTTTTTTAAAGTCTTTGAAAACATCTTTGAATATAATAATTTATTCTAATTGTGTGTCAGGGACTGTCAGGGACGCACACAAAGACACAGACAAGTGAGGCCCTGACACTGGTCCCAGCCTTTGTCCCTGCCCTTAATAGGCTGGCCCCAACTGGAAGACTGATGGCTGCACTGATATAGGTGCGACACAGACAAGACAAACGGACACAGAATAATAAACGTAGTCGGGCGGTCCAAGGTCAGCAACAGTACAGGCAGTGAGGTACAGAGACGTGATACAAAGAGGATAACCGGGGGCGGTCCAAAGTCAGCAACAGTACGGGCAGCGAGGTACAGAATCGTGAGGCAGAGAGTAACCAGAATCCAAGCAAAGGTCAGAGTAAAGGCAGAAAGTAACAAGAGAGAGCAGGCGAACTATAGGGCAATGAGCCAAAATAGCAAGCAAGGCAGGAAGGAAGCAGAGACCTTATATAAGAACAGATGAAAGGTAGAACTGAGGCAATAGGCAGAAGGAACAAAAGACCAGATAGGAGAAGAAGGCTGTCACTCAAGAAGGAAAAAAAATTAACCAAGAGTGTGCTGGAAGATTCCTGCCCACGGGCGTTGGCCAGGAATCAATTAGCATCCAGCACAGAATAAAGACAGTTCACACTAGTGATAAGAAACGTAGTATTAAGTAAAAAACCATGGTTTACATCGTACTGGCCGTGTCTGGCGACCAGAGCCAAAAGACGGGGGTGTTTCAGGCACAATCATGATATTGTGTTAAAAAATGTTACCAACTTTCACATCAAAGGTGGATATGGGTTTATTATTAGGTTGGAGTTTAATCTCTTACTTATAAAACCATGAATTTTATATCCACACTTGCTTTTGGCTACTTAATCATCAGACAATCCTAATGCAAACAAAGGACCATGTCATACTGGCCTTACGGCTTCTCCGAAGACACAATCGGTTGTGTTTGTCCTTTTTATTCATTCTAACAGATTAAAAGAAGGGGAAAACCAAACATAGTGGCAATATAGAGTGGTGGAGGGTGGAAACATCATTAGGAAACCACAGGGTGGTCGAGTGAGAGAGTGGTCAGTTGGTAACAGCATCAGTAGGCCACAGAGCGTCACTATGACATAGTGTGGAGGTGGTGGCAGCATGAGCAGGCTACAGAGTTGCACAATGACAGATTGTGGAGGTGGCAGCAGCATGAGTAGGCCACATATTGGCTCAATTGCACAGTGTGGAGGTTGCAGCAGCAACAGCAGCAGCATCAGACGGGAAAGTGGCAAAATGACATAATTTTGAGGTGGCAGCAGCTAAGTGACATAATGAGGAGGCGGCAGCAGCAGCATCAAGCTAGAGAGTGACATGGTGACATGGCCTGGAGGTGACAGCAGCAGCAGCATGAGGAGTGGTGAGGTGTCAACAGCATCAGAAGGCTACATAATGGCCCAGCGAAGAGTGGGGAGGTGGGTGGCAATACCAATCCCTGGTAAAGATGGTGGGTGGTAGAAGGAGCAACTGGCAGCAGATGTATAGCATCAGGTGGGTGGCAGCATCAGAATAGTAGCTGACGCAGGAAGCCAGAAGAATCCATACTTATTTGTCAAAGTTTGGATGAGGCGCCATGACTGATATAATCTGATGCATCAGGCATCAGTGTGTGGAAATCCTGGCTGATCCACGCCTGATTCATCTTGACAAAGGTGAGTCTCTCCACAAATCGGGTGGACAAGCGAGTTTTCCTTGGGGTAACTATGGCCGCTGCCACACACATTCGCTCTGATGCCACACTACTGGCCAGTCAGGATAGCTTCTCCAGTGCAAACTCAGCAAGTTACGGCCACAACTCCAGTTTACACTCATCTCCATTACAGGCAGGTTATTATTTTGGGATATTTTGGCACAGAGAACAATATACCAAAAGACTGAACTGGCTGTAATGGGGATGTGTGTATATGACAAAAACACAAGCTATATTTCAAAGGTTTTTTTTAGACAAATAAGTGTCACAAATTTACTGTTTGGCTATAATTCAAAGGTGTTTCACCTTACAAGTGAAAAAAGTAACTCTTTGGTGCAGAGAACAATATCCAAAAATAATAACCTGCCTGTAATGGATATGTGTGTATGTGAGAAATACACGCTGTAAATCAAAGATAGTTCACCACAATAAGTGAAAAAAGTAACTCTTTGGCTCAGAGAGCAACATTCCAAAATAAAAAACGCTGGTTCAGTAACCTGTGTGCATATGACACACACACACACATACTGTGTAGTTGAAAGGTATTTTACCACAGTAACTATAATATCAGAAGTATTTGGCACAGAGTGCAAACTAGTGCTGCTGCAGAGAGATCTGTGTACATAAGAGACACAGTGGCAAGTGGCAGAATGTAAGATGGCTGGTCTATTTATAGGGCTGTGACATCACAGAAGCTGGTCGGCTGCTGATTGGCTGCATGTCTGCATGTCATTGCATTGAGGGCGTTCCTTTCTTCCTCCCATAGTTCTTTGCCCCATGTCACGCCATGTGTGCCATTTTAGAAAAAAAGACAATTCTTTACCACAAATCGCCAGGAAATTCGGCCCAGTTTAGAATCAAATTTTTCCTGAAATTCGAAACGAATTCCACTTCGTCAGAATTGATTCGCTCATCCCTAATAATAATAAATAGCATTTAACCAACTTAGTAGAATTTACACATTTGAACTACCCACTTAATTATTGAAGGATTATTCTACTTTGTTTTCCCCTAAGTTCATTAAAAATTGCTTTTAGATACAATGTAGTGCCAGTAACTTTGCTTACCTAGAGCTGCATACAGGATTTCTGGTTGATGTAACACTCTCTGTTAGGTCATGTGATCAGCACTCTCATTATCTGAAAGGCACTGTGCTTTTAATCCTGACAGGAATTCTGTTTCTAATCACTCCTATGAATCTGATGTTGCATCTCCCACAGGAATGCATAGTGAAATTCACTTCCAAATCACACAACCATACTGTGTGGTTCAGAAACTCAGAGTGCCGGTCACATGGTCCAGTAGCAGCAGTGAGAAATCCTGTATTCAGCTGCAAGTAATCAAAATTACTGCCACTACTATGCACCTAGAAGAAATTTCTAATGCACAAAATAAAAAAAAAAAAAAAAAACAGAGTGGTCCTTTAATTAATAATTTTATGTCATCAGTATTATCAGGAAAACTTCCTTTAGCCTTGAAAAAATAACATGCACTTTAGAGAACGGGTAATATTTAGAGATGGGCAAATTGATTCTAACGAAGTGGAATTCGTTTAGAATTTCAGGAAAACTTCGATTCTGAATGAAGTCGAAGTTTGGGATACTTTGCGGGAATGAAGCGTGCTTTTGATTGATAAAATGGCTGCGAGCACATGGCGTTACATGGGGCAAAGAAGTCTGGGAGGAAGAAGGGCGTAGCCTACATGACATGTGCAGAGATGAAGCCAATCAGAGACCGGCGGGATTCTGTGACGTCACCGCACTATATAAGTCCGGGCGCGACGCTGGCTGCTCACACTCCTCTCACTGTGCTGTGTAGGGAAGGTGCTGCCGCTGCTGCTGCTGCTCATGATATCTCATACTAAAGAACTCACTTTTATACAGCGATTCTTTGGGAGTGTCACAGCTTGTCTCAGAGACTGCTTCTCTTACGTTCTAATTCTGATTTTGTGGGGTATTGGAACTGAAGTCCAGTGTGCGTCCAATTCAGCTGCATATACATTTTAATGCAATCTGGTCAGTTCTTGAGCACATTGAATATCCAAGGGTTATCTAAGCCTGTTCCTGTTGTATTCAGTTAAAGAAACAGCGTTTTTACAATCCAAATACCACTTAATTTTTGGTTGCTCATTTATTTTGCGCAATTTAGATCCAGGGGTTAATTAAGCGTTGTTCTGCTGTTGTGGTCACTAAAAGAAACATTCTTTTTCACCGCCAAAGAAGAAATTTTGCCTGTAGCAGAATTCATATCCGAAGGTTAATTACAAGTTTTTCTGTTGTTGTGTTCCGTAAAATACACGCCGTTTTAACACGCTACAAAGCTGGCAATTGTTGGCAGCACATTTCTTTGCGCAATTTACATCCAAGGGTTAACTAAGTATTTTTCTGCAGTTGTATTCAGTAAAAGAAACGTTTTTTTTCACCGCCAAAAAAGAGATTCTGTAGCATAATTCATATCCAAAGGTTAATTAAGCCTGTTTGTACTTTTATATTCAGTTTTTAAACGGCACATACAAGTAAATTTTTCCTGGCCAATTTATATCCAAGGGTTACCCAAGCTTGTTACTGGGTTCATTTGGAGTCAAATAAAGGGTGTGTATTTATTATATACAGATATCTTCATTAAACAGAGTCTGTACATTTTGAAAAAACAGTATGTCAGACAGAGAAGTGGCAGGCTCTTTACATGCGAGTGGAAGTGACACTAACATTCCTGGACCAGGCACAGGTCACAGCACAGCAAGGGGACGTCGAGCAGGGGTCACTCAGTGAGGCCAGAACTGCCAGTGTCATCTAGCAGCCGTGTGTTGTTCAGCAACCCAATGGTTCTTGATTGGTTGAATAGGTCATCCACTTCCTCCCAGATGACATCTGACAACTCCAGCCAAGAGTCGGTGGGAACGTCATACACAACCCTTAGTTGGCATGGCCCGGGAGCGGGTCAGCGGCGCTCACCTGTCCTCAACCCACCACGTTCCCATCTGGTTCCCTCAGCCAGAGATCTACTATGTGGTCTGGGCTCAGCGCCACTATACAGTGAGGATGAACAATTTGAGGAGGGCAGTCAGCAGCTACTTGTCAGCGAAGAAATGGGGCCAATATCCCCTGCTTCTTGCAGTATTGATGTGGAGAGTGGCATGCAAGGTTTTTTGGTGAGCGGTAAGCCTCAGCATACCAAGACCGTTGAGGAGGACAGCTGTGACAATCAAACACTTATGAAGTATAAACGTGGTGGTTTGAATCCAGTTTCTGCATTACACCAGTTTGTTCAAATGCAGCGTATGGAACTTTAACTGAAGGAGACCATAACTACAGGAATTGTTTTAGGTGATTACTTTGCATTCTGTGCCATTATTGATGGAATTCAGAACAAAACTGGAATGGTACAGAAAAAAGAAGAAAAAGGCATCTACAAAACTGGCTTTGTATGAAAAAGGGGAGGCCCTCCCCTGTTAAAGGTGGAAAAAGGGGAGGCCCTCCCCTGTTAAAGGTGGAAAAAGGGGAGGCCCTCCCCTGTTAAAGGTGGAAAAAGGGGAGGCCCTCCCCTGTTAAAGGTGGAAAAAGGGGAGGCCCTCCCCTGTTACCTGTTCATCAATTTCCCCCTGTTCAATAATTTCCCCGTTAATATATTTATTCCTGTTCATCAATTTCCCCCTGTTAATGTATTTATTCCTGTTCATCAATTTCCTCCTGTTAATATATTTATTCTGTTCATCAATTTCCCCCTATTAATATATTTATTCCTGTTCATCAATTTCCCCCTGTTCATCAGTTCCTGTCTGCCCGTGTACCCGACCTTTCTGCTATGTTACCTGACCTCGAATCTTCGCCGCCTGCCCTGACCTGTTGGCCTGACCTTTGACTACGAGTTTCGTCTTACGATTCTGTACCTCACTGCGCCTCGGCTGCCACCGCAAGCTAGTCGCGCCAAGGGTAGCGACCTGGTAGGACTCCTGCCGCAGAAAGTCCATACTGCCTTGCGGCAGGCTCTGGTGAAAACCGGGACCTACTTAGACCCCGCTCCCTCGAGTGGCCGCTACCACCGCTTGCTTTGTTCCAGAAGGGCCACTACCTGTATCGTTACAATGGCAGAAGTGAATGCCAAGTTTCCTGGCCAGTTCTTTGAATGGTGCAGAGTCCACCACTTGAAAAGGGAGGTACTGCAGTACCACTAACTTGGACAGGAGCAAGGTCAGCTTCTGCACTTAGGGATGACTAGACGCATACTGCTGTCTCTTGGCAATCGTCTCGGTGAACGACTGCTGGCACCATGAGTGCCGAGAGCAGGAGTATCTGGACCGGTAGATGATGTAATAGACAGGGAGTTGTCTTCGGCAGAGGTGGTGAAGCCATGACTACCTGAAATGGGAGGCATGCCACTGGGTGCTACAGCTGTTGGGACAGGATGGACCGCCACATCTGAAACACATATGGTGACACTGCATGATGTTGATGCAAGGCCGTGGTACTAACGTTAGGTCCCTGGTCACGCTTTACTTTCTGGCCACAGATTCGACATATACAGTAGCCATATTCGCCTCCTCTGGTGTCTTAGCAAAAAACTGGCACACCGCTGAGTAGGTGATTTTAACACCAAAGCGCTGCAATGACTGACTGTTACCGCCGCTGACCCGGTGAGTCCCTGTGCCGCTACTTTCTGGGGCCTGCAAAGTGGGTGGTCTAAATCGTGGCTGTTTGGCTCCCAACCTTGTACTACTGCCACCCTGCTGACTCCCGGCCACACTACCGACTTACGGGCTGCGCCATTGCCTGACACGCAAGCTGCTGCTTTCTTCTCCCTATGATAATGATGAACCATTGTACACTGTTGGTCTGTGTTAGCTGATAGCATCACATGGCTTTCAAAACCACCAGTATGCTGATGACACCCAACTTTACATCTCCGGCCCAGACATTAAGGGCGACATATATGAATCTCACCGTGTCGGAGCGCATGTTTTTGCCAGTTTTCTAGCGAAATTTGCACATCATGTATGTCGGCGCCGAGGTGCGCTCATACATGCGGTGTAAAGTCCACCGCGCCTCGCCAGTGTGTGAGGCACAGTGCGGAACTTAGGTGCAGTGCGGGACTGCGCCTAAGATTCGCCGCCCGAGGTAGTACGATCACACATGCGGTGTAAAGTTCCCTGCGCCTCGCCAGTGTGTGAGGCGCAGTGCGGAACTTAGGCGCAGTGTGGGACTGCGCCTAAGATTCGCCGCCCGAGGGAGTACGATCATACATGCGGTGAAAAGTTCACCGCGACTCGCCAGTGTGTGGGGCGCAGTGCGGGACTTAGGCGCAGAAGGATTGCGTCTAACATGTATTACGATTCGAGACAGGCTGGAAATGAGCGAAAAATCATTAAACATGTCCGTGCGGCATGGAGTATGAATCAAAAAATCGCTTTTATTAGGTGTAAAACATTATCTGAAAAAGAGCTCATACCTACTAAAAAAATACATAAATAAAATCACTTTCCAAAAATCAAGAACGGCGCAACATCAGGAAATACAGTAATTCAAATTGTTAATTTTTATTTCTTTATTTTCATTACACCCATATTATTGTTCAGTGGCTACCGAAAATAAAGAAATAAAAATTAACTCATTGAATTCATTTTTATTTGTTTATTTTCGTTACCCCTGGATTATTGTTCATTTTATATACACATCGGTACAACTTAATGAGTGTTATCATTTGGTTTCTGCCATGTACAGTTTTATTATAGATTGCGTTAGAAAACCCATAAGAGCGTCGCTCGCTCTCCCATTGGCCCAAATAACCGCGCCTCTTTTAACTTGGCCAATCACAAACAGAGCTCGCTCTGCATTTCTTTTCCCCATAGAACTCTATGAGAAGGTAGCTCAGCCGCTGATTGGCTAAGCTGGACGAGCCCCTCTTCCCCCAACCAATCACATACTAGAATATTCCCATAGACAGTAATAAAACTTATTAAGGGCGCCCTTCTATCGCCCCTTCTTTCTCCACTCAAATAGACGCACTACATATGATTGGTGGATTCAATTCTGCCGCCTGGTTCTCAACCAATCAGCTCTTTTCTGCCTTTTTTTCTTTAATTTGAACTGTCCCTCCTTTTCATTTGATTGGTCAATAATTCTCTTATAGCTTATAATGGGTCCTGTGCTCCTATCTGATGGCTGTTTCTGACGACCAATCAGAAGAGCTTAAAGAATTTGAATTACTGTATTTCCCGGCAATTCTCTATATCCCAATTCCTGATGTTAGGGATTTGATTGATTTATGTTTATAGAAGGTTCCAGCTCGTTTTCAGATAATATTTTACACCTAATAAAAATGATTTTTTTAATCATACTCCATGCCGCACGGCGCTGACAGCCGAGATTTCATTGCCCCGATCTGACCATAGACTACAATGGGACAAAGTAGCTCGCGCTCTGATTGACCGAGATAGCCAAGCCCCCGCTAGCTCAACCAATTAGCTCTTTTCTGCATTTTACTGTAGTTTGAACTGTCCCGCCTTTGAATTTGATTGGTCAATATTTCTCCATAGGTTATAATGGGTCCCTGTCGCTCCTATTCTGATTGGCCAGGAATGCCAAGCCCCCGCTAGCTCAACCAATCAGCTCTTTTCTGCATTTTTACTGTATTTTGAACTATCCCGCCTTTGAATTTGATTGGTCAATACTTCTCCATAGGTTATAATGGTTCACTGTCGCTCCTATTCTGATTGGCTGGTTTCTGCCGACCAATGAGAAGCACTTACAGAATTTGAATTACTGTATTTCCCGGAAATTTCCAAGATCCAAATTCCTGACGTTGTGCCGTTCTATATTTTTAGAAAGTGATTTTTTTTTATGTTTTTTTTTTTTTGAAGGTTTGAGCTCTTTTTCTGATAATGTTTTACACCTAATAAAAGCGATATTTTTGGAATCATACTCCATGCCGCACGGAGCTGAGAGCCGAGATTGATTTCTTTTGCAATCTTCTATATGTTTCCTCTCATGTTACGTTCTCGCTTCACTTCGCCTCCTCCGGCTCGTTTAGACCAACTTCAACCAGGTCTGCCTGTCGGAGCTGGCGAGCGCTGCAATGCGCCTCACTTTTCCGACCCGCGATCATGCATGCCTCGGAGTATTCGAATGAGCCGCGTCCTGCCCCAGAACGCCCACACCGCGCCCATTACAAGCCCCTTCATGTTAGGCGCAGCCGAAAGTGGCAAAGGCTGCGCCTAACATTGCATCCCTGCGTCCGACAGGGGATTCGGATCGGTGAGCCGCAATTTTCGCCAGAAAACAGGCGCAACTCCCGATAATACATGTCGCCCTAACTCTCTACTTTCCAAGATCCCAGATTTTCTGTCGTCCAAAGCCTCCTTCTTCTCCTCCCGTCTCCTAAAACTTAATGTAGAGATAACGGAATTCTTCCAGGGCCGGGACAATGGGTAGTCGAGGGTAGGCGATCATGTAGGGCGCCACTTCATCCCAGGGAGAAAAGGGGGCACCAGGAGGCATGGAGTGGACTGAATTTTCCATTTGGGGGGCACTTTATGCCTTGTTTAACTAGGACACCAGAATAACTTGTCCCAGCCTCGCCTGCTTCTCCCGGCTCCCATGTGCGATCGGTTACATTGATTAGTGTTTGCCTGTCACCGCCGTCCTCCTTAACGGTGTCGCTGTACAAAGCCTGACCGCTCGTAACATAACCCACCATTGCAACTCTCCTCATCACTATTTGCCCGCTTCTGCAAGAAGCAGTGGTTGTCTTCCCCACCTCTTTGCTGCCCACTGTCCTCAAATAGTTGGTCCTCACTGTATAGTGGCGCAGAGGCCACAGCACATAGTAGTTCTCTGGCTGTGGGAAGCGAACGGGACAGAGGTGGGTTGAGGACCGGTGAGAGCTTCTCACCTGCTCCAGGGCCATGCCAACTAGGGTTTGTGTGTGACAAACCCACCGACTCTTGGCTGGGGTTGTCAGGTGTCATCTGGGAGAAAGTGTATGACCTAGTGTGTGGTCAACACATGGCCGGTAGATGACACCGGATGCTGTGGCCTTGCAGGGTGACTTCTGCTGTGATGTCCCTTTACTGGGCTACGATCTGTGGTGGCTCCGGTAACCTACTACTGTGTTCTTTGATGCTATGGTAGGATCGTAGCCCTCAGCTTGTTTTTTTCCAGCTGTCGCTGCCATGACTTTATCAGGCTACATTCCCGCTTCAGTTTTTTGGTCAGTTTTGCCCTCTTAAGTGCCCAGGGAATTTTATAGTGAAGCGATTCTAAGAGCGGCGGCAGTCATATGCGTGTCATACTAAAACACAACATTGTATGAAGACCAAACCAAGCTCCCTCTGCATATTTAAGCATGGCACAACGTTCTACAGCACCCTACAGGCTCTGTGCAGCCTGGAAATAGCTGTTTTTTAACGCGATTCGTCCCGAAGCAATTCGGACCGAAACAAATTTTGTCGGAAAATTCGGCAAAGTCACCGAATCGAATTTTTGAGAAATTCGCCCATCTCTAGTAATATTACTTGTTGCTCTGTAGATTCACTAGTTATCTACAGTTGTTGTCAATGCATGTCTGGAGTCTGTCACGGATGTAGGTGGATTCACTGGACCAGGTATCACACACAGACGACGCTGTCATGCCCTTACAGGGCGGAAGATGACTTACATTTCTGAAATTAACTACCTGGTGGTCTTGCTGGTTTACATTGCAAACCTACAAGGCGGCATTACTCTGATGAAACGTAAGGTTGTGTCCTTTTTTGTTATGTAAACACGGCATGTCATGTTGTTTCTGCATCAGTAACTACCATCAGGTATTTATCTACCCTCTAATTCTCGTGCCTCGCATTATTGCAGCCATTTATTTGTTACTATACCCAGACACTTGGTCCACTTATATCTTTTCAGACTGTCCCCTGATGATGTCATGGATGACTGAAACATGTTGGGACGGGACCATGAGGAAAAACAGGGTGTTTTTGAATTAGGGCAAGGCTGCGGACAGGAACGCCCTTATCGGGGCAATTATCCTGTATCTCTTTTAGTTAGGTAGGGGTATATTAGGTTTACAGGTCCAGGTTTTGTATATCACTCTGGTCCCACCCATGTGGTTGTTGTTTGCCTCCCACAGTTTTTTGTGAGTTTTTTCAGATAGATAATGAGATATTTTAATATATTTAATAAAAGTTATTTTTTAGGACCGTTTTTTCCTCTTTAAATTGTTTTTCATATATGCTGGTCAAGAGGTTTTGGTACTATTGGTAGGGATCTGCTAGGTACATTTGTTCTTGTGATTCACTGGACCACTTGCCAGAAAGTGGAGTCTAAGTAGCCCCCGGTATACACCAGAGCCCACCGCTGCGGCGGGGAACTACCAGGTCGCTACCCCTGACGTGACTTGCTTGCGGTGGCAGCCGGGGTGCAGCGTGGTACCGAATCTTAAGACAGAGACGTAGTCTGGGACAGGCGGTAAGGTCAGGGCAGGTGGCAGGCAACGTGGTCTGGAAAGCAGGGATATCTGGAACACAGGTAGACAAAAACTCATTCCTACACTCGCTGAAACGCACAATAGAACACCAATACTCTGGCAGAGAGTGTAGGAGGAGTCTAGAAGATATAGGATCAGCGTCCAGCAATTAGCCGATTACCGGCGCGCTGGCCCTTTAAATCCAGAAGAGCCGCCACTTGTGTGCCTTAGGCTTGCAGCAGAGCGGAGACGGGAAGCATGAGCACGGCTGATGAGTATTCAGCTGAGCATAGTGAGATAGAACGGGAGCGGCCACGGCCTGGAGCGGGGGTCACTGCATGCTCCATGACAGAGACCAAAAGCTTTATTAGTGCATATTAATGTCAAATTTCTCGGTCAGTCTGGTACCATACTTTTACAATTCCCCAACAGCTAAAAGCCAACATAGGTAGAAATTTATGTTTATTGTTATAACACCTGGTAGAAAAAGACCTTACTTCCTATAAGACAAACTCTATATTCCATGATACTATTTTCCAAGTATATTTACCCATTAAGCCGAACGACTGATTATTAGTTAATGACCAGACCCTTTTTTTTAGTTTTGGCCTCATTGCGTTTAAACAGTTGTAACTTTTTTATTTTTTCAATGACGCAGCTGTATGAGGCCTCGTTTTATTCGAGACAAGTTGTACTATATGGGGGAATAGTTTAAGTACACTTATAAATAAGTGCAGTATTTTTTTTATTTTATTTTTTTTTACACCATTCACATTTCACACTTAATAACTTGTTAGATTAATGTGTAGGTTTTTTTGTGTGTGTAGTTTATGTACAATTATTTTTTATTAAATAATAATTTTTATTCTATTATTTTTTTTTTTTTTTTTTTTCTTACAATTTTTATGGTTTTTTTTTGTACTTTTTTTTTTTACTCCCATGAAGGGAGAACTGTTTAACATTTTTTAATCTTTTTTTTTCCCACTTAGTAATGTATTAGCCATATTCATATATGCTAATACATGCTTAATCTGTGTCAGTTTGACACAGGCAGTGATTAGGAAGTCACACACTGCGTCCAAATTTCACTGGCTTCAAAACAGACAGATCTGGGGCCACGCTATGTCCCCAGAGCTGACTATGCAGCTGGTCCCTGAGCTGTGTCGGGTGACCGGGCGTTCCGATCACCCGACAGAGCAGGGGAACCCTTTGATTGCGCTGCGGTAACGCACCACCGCAATCAAAGGGTTAAAGCATCGGGTTGCGGAGGTTTCCTCCGCTGCCCGATGCCTGCAGGACATGCTCTGGGATCGGGGCTGTGTAGTACAGCCCCGATGCCAGCGCAATTGCGGCCCCGGGCGGCGTAAACTCCGATGTCTGCAGCGACGTCAAAAGACGTCGCTGCAGACGAACGACCTGAAATGCCTGCCGTCAAAAGACGGTGGGCGGTCATTAAGGAGTTAAAGTGAATGAGACATCAAGCATCATGTGGCCAGTAAAGTTCAATTTATAGAGTGTTTTCTTAGCCATATAGCTTCGGACTATGTATTAGGGGCAATGTTTCAAGGCCTTGTGTAATTTTAAGATGTTTTAGTTTACAAGGTAAGCGGGCACTTTTGTGCTTTTAAAAACGTTTGCTTGCTTTTTATGTACGATGTTCTTTTAACTTGTTTTATGCTTATGGTAAAAATACATTTATAGCTGAGGCTGAACCAGTTCTGTAACATAGCTATCTGTGGTTGGACTGGCCCATTAAGCAGCACAATTAATTTAAAACAATTTAGGCCGTATTCACATGGCTTATTTCGGCGCGGATTGACGCCGTACTGCGAGTCGGATATGCGCTGCAGTACGGCGCCAATCCGTCGCCTTAATTACGGTAATCCACCGTTCTCATAGAGAACAGTGGATTCCGTCATCGAATCCGCCGGGCGGGGAGAAAGTGACCTGCACATTATCCAGGCGCAATACACGCCGTGGATAATGGAAGTCTATGGGGCTGGCTGGCCGCGCCCCCGCCCCTTATTCAAGACGGATTTGCGAGCGCAATCCGGCTCGCAATTCCGTCTTAAATAAGCCGTGTGAACACGACCTTATTGTCATGAAGATGGAGGGCTTTTTAACTAAATGGTTCTTTACAACATTAACCCCTTCCCAACATTTGCCATACCTGTACATCGTAGTGGGAAGCGACTTCCCGCAAATGGACGTACAGGTGCGACCTGGACATCATGCGGACTCTCAAGTGGGGCCGCACAGGATGGGACCAGATGTATATTACAGCTGGCCCCATGCTACATTGCCCACTGCCGGAGCACACTCCAGTCACGGATAATTAACCTTTTGGCTGTTGTGATCAATCACGATCGTGGCAGCTGAGGAAAATACAGAGGGATGGCGCTCTGTCTCCATTGGGACATGTAATCGCAGATGTCGAGGGCATCACTTGCTGCCCGGTAGCCTACTAAAGGCTTCCGGGCTGCCTGTGACGTCACTATGGGGCATGACCAGGCATAGTGATTGACAGTTGCCATGGAGCGCAGTAGTGCTGCATTCTGCTCTCCATTGTAACAGTGATCTAAAGATCACTGATACAAGTCTGCCATCGGGACTTTCATGATCTGCAAAATCCCCTGCCTCCTGCCTGCATGCAACTTTGTGTTTGATCCTGGTGGTTGGAATTTGCTAATGTGGTTCAGTGCTGCAACAGTTAACTGCTCCAACTGGACTGGGCCAGGTGCAGCACTTCCTCTTCTGCTGACTCCTATAAAAGGCTCCTCCTACCAACAGTCTGTGCCTGAGTATTGGTGTTGCTGGGTCAAGGCCTGGTTCACTGCCTCAAGCCCCCCTGAGTCCTGTCCTTGCCATGTTCCTGGGAAGTTCCTGTGTTTGGTGTCGTGTTCCTCTGCAGTACCTCCTGGCGGAGTCCTGTGTTCCTGTACAGTACCTACTGGCGGAGTCCAGTGTTCCCATGCTGTCCCTCCTGGTGGAGTCCGGTGTTCCCATGCTGTCCCTCCTGGCGGAGTCCTGTGTTCCTGTGCTGTCCCTCCTGGCGGAGTCCTGTGTTCCCGTGCTGTCCCTCCTTTCCCACGGTAGCCTGAGCCCTCCTGCCATCTAAGCTTCCTAATCTATGACCCATTGGTCTGGCCTCTTTGGACTTTCCTTACCTATCGGACTTTATTCCAGCATTCTGGCCTAGGCCTTACTTCACTGACCACAGTAGGTGGAGTCGGCCTCCGTGGTCCAAAGGATCGACTTTCAAGCGCTTCCCTTATTGCATGTTCTCCTATGTTTGTCTTAATAAAGCCTTGAAACTTTACAGGGACAAGTAAAAATGTACAAAAAGTGAATAACAAGTAAAACACAAAAAAAAAAAAACATGAATACCACCCTTGTTCCCTTTACAAAGGCCAATCACCCCCAAAAAGACCAACAATAAATGAAATACACAATTTTGGTATTCCCACATGCGTAAAAACCTACCCTTGTAATGGATACTGCACAGTGAACCCTGTTAAAATGAAAAATAAAAACACTATACTAGGATTGCAGTATTTTCTTCACCCTGGCTTCCAAATAATGGATTTAAAAGTGAACAAAAATCCTTGTCCCCCCAAAATGATACCCATAAAAACATCAACTTATCCTACAAAAAACAAGCCCCTACACAGCTCCTTACACCGAAAAATAAAAAAGTTACGTCTCTTAGACTATGGCGATGCAAAAACGTGTTTTCCTTTTTGAATAAGTGTTTTTATTGTGTAAAAACAGCAAAACATAAAAAATATACAAATTAGGTATCACTATAATCATGTTGACCAGCTGAGTAAAGCTAGCATGTTATTTATACCGCACAGTGACCGCTGTAAAAAATAAAAATAAAAAACACTACCAGGATTGCTGTATTTTATTCAAAACAACTCACAAAAACCTTGATAAAAAGCGATCAAAGTGTCATATGAACTCCAAAATGGTACCAATGAACCCATCAACTCATCCTGCAAAAACAATCACCTCCATATACAGAAAAATAAAAAAGTGGCTACATGGCTATCTGATGACATAAAAACACAATTTTTTATAAATACATTTATATTGTTTAAAAGTAATAAAACATAAAAAACTATATAAAATTTATATCATTGTAATTTTACTGACCCACATGGTAAAAAGTTATCATGTCATTTATGCTGCATAGTGAACACTGTAAAAATAACACACAAAAAAACAATGGCAGAACAGCATTCACCCTCTCCACCCCATTTTCATGGCTCAATGCTAAAAAACTGTGGAATACCTGTGTGCCTAAATTGCAAAACACAGACCTAGATTAAATGAATGAGGGGTGACCTCTGGAAGGTTTCACCTTTTCTGCGCTTTCAGGTCCTTGTAAATGTGACACGGCACCCACCAAAATCTGCGTTCCCAAAGCCAAATAGCAGCCCCTCCCTTGTGTGCATTGCCATGCAGCCACACAGCAGCTTACACCCACAAGTAGGGTCTTTATTAACTTAAACGAAATTATGTAAAAAATTTTGATGAGACTTTCCACGATTCCTAGAAAAAATTTAACATTTTCAGCTAAAATTGCAGATTGTTAAAAAGATTGGGAAAAATGGAAAAAAAAATTTCCATTTCCACAGCCTAACGCTAAAAAAATTTGTTAAACACCTGTGGGGGACGATGTATTTACTGCACCCCTGGATATATTCCTAAAGGGATGCAGTTTGCAATATAGGGTCTTTTTAGAGGTGTTTATTAAGTTTCTGCACCTTAGGATGTCTGTAGAATTGTAAGAAAATCCTAATGAAAATGAGACCCCAAAGTCCAGTAGGTGCTCCTCCTAAAGAGGATTGACACATAGCGAATGTGGTGCCAATATTCAAAAAGGGGTCAAAAGGTGATCCTGGAAATTATAGGATGGTAAGTTTATCCTCTGGTGAGGAGGTTAGTTCTAGACTGGATTGGGGTGAGGCATTGGATGTCATATATTTAGATTTTTCTAAATCATTTGATACTGTACCACATAAAAGGTTGGTAAATAAAATGAGAATGCTTAAACTGGGAGAAAATGTCTGCAAGCGGCTAAGTAACTGGCTTAGTGATAGCAAACAAAGGGTGGTTAATGGTGCATACTCAGAATGGATCCCTGTTACTGGTGGGGTACAACAGGGCTCAATATTGGGCCATACCCTCTTTAGTATTTTCATTAATGATCTTACACATGGATTGCACAGTAGAATATTGATCTTTGCAGATGATACTAAGCTCTGTAAAGTAATCAGCACAATAGAGGATAATGTTTTCTTACAAAGGAATCTGGATAAGTTGGAGGCCTGGGCAGAGAACTGGCACATGAGGTTTAACTCAGATAAATGCAAGGTTATGCACATGGGAAGGAAAAATCCATCCCATGACAACATTTTAAATGGAAAAACGCTGGGAAAAAGTGACTGGAGAAGGACTTGGGAATCCTGGTGGACAGTAAACTTAATTGTAGTAGCCAGTGTCAGGCAGCAGCTTCCAAGGCAAACAAAATCATGGGGTGTATTAAAAGGGGCTTAGATGCACACGATGAGAACATTATTCTCCCACTATACAAGTCACTGGTTGGACCACAAATGAAATATTGTGTACAGTTTTGGGCAACAGTTCACAGGAAAGACATTTTAGAGCTTTAACAGGTTCAAAGGCAGGAAACAAAAATAATAAAAGGACTGGGTGGACTGCAAAGATTAGAGTTATTTAGTTTAGAGAAAAGATGGCTTCGGAGGGACATAATAAATATGTTTAAATACATCAAAGGTTAATATAGAGTTCTCTCTCAAGATTTATTTATACCCAGGACTGTATCGAGAATAAGGGGGCATCCTCTACGTCTTGAGGAAAGAAAGTTTCTACATAAACATAGAGAGAGATTCTTTACTGTAAGAGCAGTGAGACTGTGGAACTCTCTGCCAGAGGAACTTGTCATGGTGAAAACACTAACATTCAAAAAGGGTCTGAATGATTCTAGATTGCAATAATATAACAAGTTATAGTGACTAGGATTCTGAAGAAGAGTCGTTGATCCAGGGATTTATTCTGATTGCCAGATTGGAGTCCGGAAGGAATTTTTTCCCTAAAATGAGGACAATTGGCTTCTATCTCATGGAGGTTTTTGCCTTCCTCCATCAATACTTTAGCACTAGTGATGAGCGATTACGTTGACTATCGTCATCGGGTCAATAGTCGATATCGGCAATTATCAATAAGATATCTGATAGTCGATAATAGTTTAAATCGCCGATGACCATTAAAGTCTATGGGAGGAACAACACCTTCATTTACACCCAAACGGGGATGGAGAAGCTGGAATTAATATCCAAACAGTCAAATGGATACGTTGCACTTTCTAGGCAACACACTTGGGGTTATAAAACCAAAGAAAAAAACTCCCCAGACCATTCACTATCCCTGTCTTGCACCACAGCATGACCCTTAAACCTGCATGACCCACAAATTAAAAAGTCAGAAGGCAGTATGTTTTTGAACCTCATTTTACTTGAACTGGACATTGAATATCCCTGTCCTGGAATGCAGCATGAGCCCCAAACCTGCATGACCACAGATTAAAATGTGCCAGAAAAAGAAGTCTTTCAACCACCATTTTAGTTGAACTGGACATTGACTATACCTGTTCTGTACCACAGTATGACCATTAAACCTGTCTGACCCACAGATTAAAAAGTGCCGAGAAAAGGAGTCTTTGAACCACCATTTTAGTTGAACTGGACATTGACTATACCTGTCCTGGACCGCAGTATGACCATTAAACCTGTCTGACCCCCAAATTAAAAAGTGCCAGAAAAGGAGTCTTTCAACCACCATTTTAGTTGAACTGGACATTAACTATATCTGTCCTGTACTGCAGTATGACGATTAAACCTGTCTGACCCACAGATTAAAAAGTGCTGGGAAAAGGAGTCTTTCAACCACCATTTTAGTAGAACTGGACATTGACTATACCTGTTCCGTACCACAGTATGACCATTTAACCTGTCTGACCCCCCAGTTTAAAAAAGTGCCGAAAAAAAGGAGTCTTTAAACCCAACCATTTAGTTGAACTGGACATTGACTATACCTGTCCTGGGTACAGCATCAGCCCCAAACCCTGCATGAGCTCCAGATTTAAAAAGTGCCTCAAAAAGGAGTCGTTGAACCACCATTTTATTTTCATGGACAAAGGGACTCCCTGCCCTGGCCACAGCATGAGCCCCAACCTGCATGACCCACAGATTAAAAGTTCCAGGAAAAGGAGTCTTTCAACCACAATTTTAGTTGAACTGGACATTGACTATACCTGTCCTGTACCACAGCATGACCCCTAAACCTGTTTGACCCACAGATCACAAAGTGGCACTATGCTATTTTGTACAGTGACTGTCATTTAGTTATTTTTTGGTAAATGACATTGTTTAAGAATTTATTTAGGGAAGTTTTATTTATAGTTTTACATTATTATCATTTTGCTTTTTTTCAAGTGTGATTAACATACAACATACACCCTCCTGCAGTTTTTAAAGGGATTTTTTACATGTGTAGATGTGTTAATTCGTCCGCACCCCCATAAGTAATAAAAATGTCCTAATCATCCCCAAAACACTTCTATTGAGAAGACATTTTCCCTCCGGCTTCTGAGAGTGATTCAGCCAATCAATTCAATGGTTTCATTTTTCCTCAAATCCTTCTTCAGTGAAATTTGGGACAGACTCCCTGGAATCAAATGATGCGACCCCATAGTGAATTTCCCGCCCCAGAAAAATTTTAAGCCTCAAATTGTGCAATTTGTGTCCAGCCCTGGGGCCCTTTTTGACACTATTAACCTCACAGAAATCACTTTTTCAAAATCTGATTTTTTAGAAATTTGAAGCTCTCCTGATTGCCCCAATGGTGAGAGCCAGTGCTGCCGTAAACCATTTTGTTTTAAAACGGAGGTCCAGCTGCCCGGGCCCGACTTACAGTAGGTGTGGTGAGAGCCCAGGCTAGCGTCTGTCATCTATTAACACGAAGGTCCAGCTGCCAGGGCCAGACTTACAGTGGGTGCGGTGAGAGCCCAGGCTAGCGTCTGTCATCTATTAACACGCAGATTCAGCTGCCACGGCCGGAGTTACAGTGGGTGCGGTGAGAGCCCAGGCTGGGGTCCGTCATGTATTTACACGGTAAAAATGCCCTTATGACGCAGCAACAAAACAGTCGTGCTGAAGCAGAGTGCGGAAGTGTGAGTAGACCCCAGCCTTCCTCAGTACACAGTCAAAGACCTGGGTAGCGCTTGCCCCCGTAAAGAGTGCGGACCAATTGAGCTTCACTTGGAAATACTGGTGGTTAAAGCTCCTGTTCCACCCAGGTTTCCTTTTTCTTGGCATTCTTTTCTCATTTTACTCAACGTGCTGGAGGAAATTGTCTCTGTTCTTTGTTTCTGTCCGTGCTCCATACTCCATGTCCTCTGAATAACCTACATCTGGTCAAGTCCCTTGTACCTCCCTTGTACAATTCAGAGGAATTTTTTTTTACCAGCTATTTTGTACATGCAAGTTTTCTAGTAGTTTAATTCTAGAAAACACATTTTTTAAAATAAGATGGAATCCCACATGTCTTTGTTTCTCTTTTTTAATTGTATTAAATGGGTTTGTCTCAATACAGGGGTTTCTAGCTATGTTAAAGATCTTGCAAAAACAAGTCATTTTGCAATTAGGGGTCCATTAACAGTGTTCCTACCCATTCCTGTTTCTGAGAGCACCATCACCCTTGAGCCACTCTTGACAATTGTGAAAAACAAATGTCTGTTAGAAACCACATTTTATACAATAGGACCTGTAGTCTAGCTGCATTTCACAGCAAAATGCCCCCAAAAATTCAAAACATGACCCATGAGTCACTCTTGACAATTGTGAAGAACAAATGTTTGTTAGAAACAACATTTTTTTTATAATAGGACCTGTAGTATAGCTGCATGTCGCAGCAAAATGCCCCAAAAAATTTAAAGCATGACCATTGAGCCAAATTTTGACAATTGTGAAAGAACAAATGTCTGTTCTAAACAACATTTTTTAGATTAGGACCTGTAGTATAGCTGCATGTAACTTCAAAATGCCCCCAAAAATTCAAAACATGACCCTTGAGCCACTTTTGACAATTGTGAAGAACAAATGTCTGTTTGGAACAACATTTTTTTATAATAGGACCCGTAGTGTTGCTGCATTTCAAAGCAGCATGACCCCAAAAATTATAAAAATGACTTCTCAGCCACTGTTAAAAATTGTGAGGGGAAAATGCCACTTAGAAGGCAGATTTCTGTTCCAAAGGACCATGATTATAACTGTATCTCACAGCAACATGACCGCAAAAAAAGTATAAATATGAACTTCTCAGCCACTATTAAAATTGTGATGGAGAAATGCCACTTAGAAGCCACATTTTTGTTCCAAGGACCCTAATTTTTAGCTGTATCTCACAGCAACATGACCTCAAAACCATTGACAATGCGAAAACTTCTAAAGATAACGTGAGTAAGTAGAATATGGTTAGAGATGGGCGAATTGATTCTAACGAAGTGGAATTCGTTTAGAATTTTAGGAAAACTTCGGTTCTGAACGAAGTCGAAGTTTGGGGTACTTCGGGTGAACGAAGTGAGCTTTTGATTGATAAAAGGTGGGGAGCACATGGCGTTACATGGGGCAAAGCACTCTGGGAGGAAAAAGGGCATAGCCTGCATGACATGTGCAGAGATGAAGCCAATCAGAGACCGGCGGGATTCTGTGACATCACCGCACTATATAAGTCTATAAGTCCGGGCGCGACGCTGGGAGCTCACACTCCTCTCCCTGATCAGGGAAGGTGCTGCTGCGGCTGATTGTGATAGCTCTTACTGAAGAACTGTTTTTTATACAGCGATTTTTGTGGGGTGTCTCAGCTTGTCTCAGAGACTGCTTCTCTTAATGTTCTATTTCTGATTTTTTGGGGTATTGGATCTGAAGTCCAGTGTGCGTCCACTGCAGGTGCATATACATTTTAATGCTATCTGCTCATTTAAAGAAACAGCGTTTTTACAATACAAATACCACTTCATTTTTGTCTGCTCAATTCTTTTGCGCAATTTACATCCAGGGGTTAATTAAGCGTTGTTTTTGTGCTGTGGTGACTCCAAGAAACCGTCTTTTTTACCGCCAAAAATTACAATTTTCCTGTAGCCTAATTAACAAGCAAAGGTTAATTACAATTTTTTCTCTTGTTGTGTAGCGTAGAAAACACGCAATTGTAACACGCTACAAAGCTAGTAGTTTGTGGCTGCTCAATTCTTTTGCGCAATTTACATCCAGGGGTTAATTAAGCGTTGTTTTTGTGCTGTGGTGACTCCAAGAAACCGTCTTTTTCACCGCCAAAAATAAAATTTTCCTGTAGCCTAATTCACAAGCGAAGGTTAATTACAATTTTTTCTCTTGTTGTGTAGCGTAGAAAACACGCAATTGTAACACGCTACAAAGCTAGTAGTTTGTGGCTGCTCAATTCTTTTGCGCAATTTACATCCAGGGATTAATTAAGCGTTGTTTTTCTGATGTGGTGACAAAAATAAACCGTCTTTTTCACCCCCAAAAAATTACAATTTTCCTGTAGCATAATTCACAAGCAAAGGTTAATTACAATTTTTTCTCTCGTTATGTAGCGTAGAAAATACGCAATTGTAACACGCTACAAAGCTAGTAGTTTGTGGCTGCTCAATTCTTTTGCGCAATTTACATCCAGGGGTTAATTAAGCGTTGTTTTTCTGCTGTGGTGACTCCAAGAAACCGTCTTTTTCACAGCCAAAAATTACAATTTTCCTGTAGCATAATTCACAAGCAAAGGTTAATTACAATTTTTTCTCTTGTTGTGTAGCGTAGAAAACACGCAATTGTAACACGCTACAAAGCTAGTAGTTTGTGGCTGCTCAATTCTTTTGCGCAATTTACATCCAGGGGTTAATTAAGCATTGTTTTTGTGCTGTGGTGACTCCAAGAAACCGTCTTTTTCACCGCCAAAAAATACAATTTTCCTGTAGCCTAATTCACAAGCGAAGGTTAATTACAATTTTTTCTCTTGTTGTGTAGCGTAGAAAACACGCAATTGTAACACACTATAAAGCTAGTAGTTTGTGGCTGCTCATTTCTTTTGCGTAATTGTTTGGCGTAATTTACATCCAGGGGTTAATTAAGCGTTGTTCTGCAGTTGTACTCAGTAAAAGAATCTTTGTTTTTCACCACCACAGAAGAAATTCTGTAGCATAATTCATATCCGAAGGTTAATTAAGCCTGTTTGTGTATTTATATTCAGTAAAATACACAGAGTTTTTAAACGGCACATACAAGTCAATTTTTCCTGCCCATTTGTGGAGCGCAATTTATATCCAAGGGTTACCAAGTTTGTTACTTGGTTAATTTGGAGTCAAATACAGGGTGTGCATTTATCATATACAGATATCTTCCTCAAACAGTGTCTGTACATTTTAGAACAAACAGTATGTCAGACAGAGAGGTGGCAGGCTCTTCACCTGCGAGTGGCAGAGGCACAAATGTTCCTGGAGCAAGCCCAGGTCGCAGCACAGCAAGGGGACGTCGCAGCAGGGGTCACTCGGTGAGGCCAGAACTGCCGCTGTCATCTAGCGCCCCTGTGTTGTTCAGCAACCCAATGGTTCTTGATTGGTTGACTAGGTCATCCACTTCCTCCCAGATGACATCTGACAACCCCAGCCAAGAGTCGGTGGGAACGTCAGACAGAATCCTTAGTTGGCACGGCCCGGGAGTGGGTCAGCGGCCCTCAAGTGTCTTCAACCCGCCTCTGTCCCATCCGGTTCCCTCAGCCAGAGATATATCATGTGGTCTGGGCTCAGCACCACTATATAGCGAGGATGAACAATTTGAGGAGGGCAGTCAGCAGCTACTTGGCAGTGAAGAAATGGGGCCAATATCCCCTGCTTCTTGCATTAGGCGGCAAAGTATAGATGTTGAGAGTGGCATGGGAGGTCATGTTGTGAGGGGTCAGCCTCTGCATACCAAGACCGGTGATGAGGACAGCAGTGACGATGAAACACAAATAGATGATGATGTAGCCGACCGCACTTGGGAGCCTGGTGAGGCAAGGGCTTCATCATCGTCAGGAGAAGAGGGCATCAGGTTGCGCGTCAGGCAGCGGCGCAGCCAGCAAGTGGGTCGTGTGGCCGTGAGTCAGCAGGGTAGCAGCAGTGTGAGGTCGGGGGCCAAGCGGCCACGGAGTAAAAAACCCACTTTGCAGGTCCAAGAAATTAGCAGCACAGGGACTCAGCGAGGCAGCGGCGGCAGTGCGGAGCGTTGGCGGTAAAATTCGATACTCAGCGGACTGGCAGTTCTTTGCTAAGACACCGGAGGAGCCAAATATGGGTATATGTAGAATCTGTAAGCAGAAAGTGAAGTGTGGCCAGGGAGCTAACGTTGGCACCACGGACCTGCGTCTACACAGGCAGCGTCACCATCCGGTGGCCTGGGAAAAACGTGGCTCAGATGTGGTGGTCCATCCTGCCGCCGCAGCAACAGCAGCAGCAGCGCCCAGTGGCACGCATGCCATTGCAGCCAGTCAAGGCTCCACCACCTCTGCAGAAGGGAGCTGTTTCTCTTTGACATCATCTCCCGGTCCAGATGCTCCTGCTCCTCGCTACTCATGGCGCCAGCAGTCGTTCAGCGAGGCGATTGCAAAGAGACAACAGTATACGTCCAACCATCCTAAGGTACAGAAGCTGACCGTACTCCTGTCCGAGTTGTTGATGCTGCAGTCCCTCCCTTTCCAAATGGTGGACTCTGCACCGTTCAGAGAACTAATGGCTTGTGCCAAGCCGAGATGGAGAGTTCCAAGCCGTAATTTCTTTTCCAAAAAGGCAGTACCAGTACTTCATAAATATGTAGAACAGAAGGTGGGCCAGTCCTTGAGCTTATCGGTTTGTTCCAAGGTGCACGGCAGCGCGGACGTCTGGAGCTGTAACTACGGTCAGGGCCAGTACATGTCCTTTACGGCCCACTGGATGAATGTGCTTCCGGCCCAGGCACACCAACAACTTGGACAGGAGACGCCGCTTTCTCCTCCACGTTGTCAAACTGCGGCTCCTGCGCCAATGTCCACCTCCTCCTCCTCCACCACCACCACCATCTCAGCCTCCACAAGTACTGCTCCATCATACCACATGTGTAGGGCACAGCGGTGTCACGCAGTTCTACACCTGGCTTGCCTCGGCGAATGAAGTCACACAGGGGAGGAACTGCTCCGCGTCATGCAGCAAGAAATCGATGTGTGGCTTTCTCCGCACCAACTGCAAATCGGAACCATGGTGACGGACAATGGGAGGAACATGGTGTCCGCGCTGCACCGAGGAGGGATGGTCCATGCGCACTGCATGGCGCACGTGTTCAATCTGGTTGTGAAAAGGTTCCTGAAGTCTTCCACCGATCTTCAGAAGATTCTGAAAATGGCCAGGAAACTGTACATGCACTTCATCCATTCCTACAAAGCCAGGAACACCCTCCTCGAGTTGCAGCGGCAGAACGGCCTCCCCCAACACACTCTGATATGCGATGTTTCCACCCGTTGGAATTCCAGCCTGCACATGTTGGACCGACTGTATGAACAGAGAAAGGTCATTAACGATTTTTTGATGATCCAGGCGGACAGGAGTACTCCCCTGTGTAACTTTGATGTCAGCCAGTAGCAGGAAGACGAGGCAGATGACCCGCAAGCACCGTGGCAGTATACAGTGGAGATGGAGGCAGGGAGCCCCTTGGAGCCACTTGTGCAGATGGCCCGCAGCATGCTGATTTGCCTGGCTAGTGACAGCCGAATAGTCAGCATCCGGCATGCCTGAGAAAGCGCACATCGCGCGAAACGATCGTTGGCGTCTTCATAGCCATGAATCCCGTTCCAATGTATACCGCTGTTTCTTAATAAAGGTTTGCGAATCAACGAAGTGGTGAGTGCCGCCCTATTTTCTTTCTTGCGCGCCTGGAGTTACCTTGTATTCTATTTTTGGCTGAGCACCATTACTGATTCAAAGAGAGTGAAGATCCGATTTTCTGCTTGGAGATTTTTATCCCACAGATGAAGCTCATATGTGAGGCAAGTCTTAAAATTAACCCCCTGGTGCCCATTTGTGCTTTCTATTAGAAGTGTGTTTTGGACTTTCTTATTTCTTGATTGGTGCACATATGGTTTTGATGGAGACTGCCGCGGCTTCTGAAGTAGATATGGATACTGAAATCACTCTCGATTCTTTAGCGGCGGGACGGGAGGATGTTGATGGCTTTTTTTCACGGTGTAATAACCAGGAGGAGATAAAATTCCTGTGTACCCGTTTATTGGTACTTAGAATTTTTAACCTTGCTGAGAAAGAGGTACGTTTATTTTGGACTTTTAGTACTATGCAATCCTATCAGGAATGTAAGAGATCACCCAGAGGCCTAAGGGTTTATAAAGAGATCACTCAGTTTCGGGAAGATTCTGATTGTTTGCGAAAATGGAATGAGGCACATATTGAACATTCGTTAAAATTGACAAGCCTTGTCTTGGAAAAAACGCAGAGTGAACACAGTCGTGTACAGAATGATCTGGACTTGGCTAAAATCGAACTTCAGACTAGATTAACTGAGTTACAATGGAAAACTTTCTTAAGAAAATTGGAGGCCCGGTTGGTTCCTGTTCAAAATGATATTAAAGAACGCAAAAGAGATAAATTTGTGAGAGATAAAATGGACTTTGATCATGACAGGGTGTTAAATTGGAAGGAACAAACCCAACAAAATAGAAAATCATCACGTTTTCACAGAAGGAAACCTCGGGCCAAAAAACAAACAGAGTATTGGATGACCGATTCAGGTTCAGAATCTAGCCCTACAGAGGATAATGGACAAAATTCTACACGTGTGATGGAAGCCTCTGGTGGCTCTACATCTACTGGCCCTTTAGGCGGCGGATCCGCCGAGGTGGCCGTAAAAAGAAAAACTTTCCCCCCGAACGGAGGGGGTTACAAGAGGAAACACGTCTCTTGGAGACAGTAGAGACGGGTGACCCTCCAAAACCTACAACCGAGGGGGTGGTAAGTGTTTCTAATGTGATTAATTTATCAAGTATAGAACTAAGTCCTGCTACTCTATTATTGTTATCAAAGGGTCTGAACTTCTGCATGACTAGTAGGTTTAATTACCATCAATTTGAAATTGATTTGAGTAAGTCTCTCAGAAAATTTAATTTGTTTCAAATGTATAAGAACAAACAGGATATCAGTGAAACTGTATGTGCAGGAGATATATGTACCAAAATTGGCAAGTTGGGTTTTTGTTTAGGGGACAATATGTCTTCAGTTGACCGTGAGGTAGTTGTGGATTTATTGGAGTTACTGGAAGTCTCTCCTTTTGATGAGGTAGAAGCAGATGGATTTTTTTCAGGGAGGTCTAAAGAGTACTTTTTTTCCCCCTTTGGCACCAGGCTCTGCTTTGTCTAATTTCAACAAGGCTGTCTTAAAGGATGTCAAAGCACTCATTTATCCAGAAGCGGCTCATAATCTAACATCTGAAGAACTGAGCGCATTAAGAGATTTGAAGGAAAATAAAAATTTGTTAAGCCTGCTGACAAAGGGGGCAATATTGTTCTTACGGACAAAGAATATTATCTGGAGGAAGCTACCAGACAATTAAGTGATGTTAAAACGTATGAGAAGTTGCAGGGGGACCCTAGTAGAACATATCTCGATAGGTTACGTTCGTTACTGCAAAAAGGTAGATCTATTGGTTTTCTATCAAAACGTCTAGCTGAGAAGCTGCTACCCTTGAAACCATCAAAACCAAACTGGTACTTTTTACCAAAAACACGTAAATCAATGATAAGACCCCCTGGTCGCCCTATAGTGGCCGGTAGGGGTTCGATTACGGAGCCCCTTTCTCAATATGTTGATTGGTTACTGAGACCTATGTTATCAAATGTCCCATCATTTTTACTTGATACCAAAATGTTGTTACAGACCCTGGACAATTTCCCAATGTCCCCAGATTTTAGACTGGCAACAATAGATGTTGTCAGCCTTTATACTAAAATTCGACACACCGATGGATTGTTAGCCATCAGGTCATTTCTTGGTAGGACAGACAGGGATGTCCAGCAGATCGACTTTATTGTCGAAGCCTTGGACTTTGTTTTGAGCCATAATGCCTTTATATTCAACGGGGTCTGGTGTGCACAAAGGACAGGGACTGCCATGGGGACACCAGTCGCGCCTACTTTTGCAAACTTATTTTTGGTGCATTGGGAGGAAAATTGTGTTTATAATATAAAGAATCCATTCATAAAATATATCGCCCACTGGTCAAGATTCATAGACGATATTTTTATAGTTTGGTCAGGAATGGAGTCACAATTTGATGAATTTTTGCAATATTTGAATAAGAACGAGATAAATATGGAGTTTACATCGAATTTTGGGGGAAAATCTGTGGTATTTTTGGACGTTGAAATCATCATAGACAACGATCGTTTAATCACTAAGGGATACAGAAAACCTACTGCAACTAACTCGTTGCTGCATTTTGACAGTTTCCATCCAGGTCATATAAAAACCTCTCTACCATACGGGCAATTTTTGAGACTCCGTCGTAACAACAGTAATTAAAGTGATTTCCTTGAGCAATCTTTGGAGTTAGTTGAGAGACTACGCTCAAGAGGTTATGATGAAGATCTTATTTCAAAAGCTTTTACAAAAGCCATCAATCAGGATCGTCGGAAAATTTTATTTAAGAGGCGGGGTCAAAAAGATATTGACCTGTTTTTTCTTTTCAATATAGCAATGCATCTGAGGTAATAAAAAGTGCCATCAGAAACAATTGACATATTTTAAGTAACGATGTAGACTTACAGCAGAAGACCAGTCAAGTCCCCATAGTGACTTTCCGTAGATGTAGGAATTTACGAGATGAGTTGGTACATGGCAGATTAACAAATGAGAGCAAAGAGAATTGTCTTACTGATTCTGTCCCTAGAGGTAACCATAGATGTGTGTCGTGCTCCTTTTGTGAAAAGATGATTACGGGTTAGACCTTAAAAATTGGAGGTATTACTCATAATGTTAATGAATTGATAACATGTAGATCCAATTTTGTTGTATATTTTATGTGGTGCACCTGTCGTTATTTTTACATAGGTAAAACCATTCGTCCTTTATTTAAACGAATTAGGGAACATCTGTATTCAGTAAAGACAGGGAAAGGGGCCCCAAGATTTCTAACTCATTTAAGAGAAGTCCATGATAATGACACTTCGGTGATCTCATTTGCAGGTATCTAGAGGGTTTTTGTACCTGAGAATGGAGGTGATCGCCATACCCGTCTTTTGCAGTGCGAAGCACAATGGATTTTGTGCACTGAGGCTCTAGGTGTTCTGGGACTTAACGATAGGAACGATCTCTCTTCGTTTTTATAATGTTTCATGTTTAGTGTATTTACGATATTTTGTATAGAGTTTTAGTATATCTTGTTACATATGTGATGTTTCATTGTTGCCGGAACTAGTGTGACGTATGGCAATGAGGAAGTTCTTAAGGCGAGGCTTCATCACTTCCTGTCATGCCTTGAGAAAGCGCACATCGCGCGAAACGATCGTTGGCGTCTTCATAGCCATGAATCCCGTTCCAATGTATACCGCTGTTTCTTAATAAAGGTTTGCGAATCAACGAAGTGGTGAGTGCCGCCCTATTTTCTTTCTTGCACGCCTGGAGTTACCTAGTATTCTATTTTGGGCTGAGCACCATTACTGATTCAAAGAGAGTGAAGATCCTATTTTCTGCTTGGAGATTTTTATCCCACAGATGAAGCTCATATGTGAGGCAAGTCTTAAAATTAACCCCCTGGTGCCCATTTGTGCTTTCTATTAGAAGTGTGACCCGGCAGAGGGATGACTTCTGGCTCTCCTCCCTATTGGACCCTTGCTACCGGTCCAAAATGGGAGCCTTTTTCCCAGCTGTTGAGAGGGAGGACAAACTCAAATACTATAGGGAAATCCTCCGTAGTCAGTTGGCCGCTGCCTATGTGCGGCATCGTCCTTTCTCTGACAGGTCTGACCGGGGGGTTCTTCAGCGCTCACGTACTACTGCCGCGGCTGCCGGGGGAAGGTGTGGGGGTCGGAGCAGTACCAGCTCCATCAGCAGCAACCTAAGTCTGGAGTCACTGATGAGCAGCTTCCTTCACCCGCCTAGTGAGGAGGGCAGTCGCCAGCAGCAGCAGGACCTGGAGCAGACCCTGAACCAACAGGTGGTGGCTTACTTGGACAGCACTCTGCCACCCCAGTTAGAAGATCCGCTGGACTACTGGGCAGCCAAACTGGAGGTGTGGCAGCAACTTGCCGAAATTTGCAGTGGAGAGAAGCTGTCCTGCCTGGCCAGTAGTGTGGCATCAGAGCGGGTGTTCAGTGTGGCGGGGGCCATCGTTACCCCAAGGAGAATCCGCTTGTCCACGGGAAATGTGGAATGACTGACCTTTGTCAAGATGAATCAGGCGTGGATCGACCAGGATTTCCACACACCAATGCCTTAGGCGTCAGACTACATCAGCCATGACGCCTCACCCAAACTGTGAGAAATGAGTCTGGGTTCAAATACCTGCCTCAGCCACTATCCTGATGCCGCCACCCGCCTGATGCCACACATTGCTGACAGTTTCTCCATCTGCCCAACCATCTATACCAGGGACTGGTATTGCCACCCACCTCCACACTCTGTCATTGTGCCACTGTCTGACCTCATGCTGCTGCTGTGGCTGCTGCCGTGACCTCCACACTGTGTCATTGTGCCACTCTCTGACCTCATGCTGTTTCTCCTGCCGCCGTCACCTCACTCTCTGTCATTGTGCCACTCTGTGGCCTACTCCAGTTTTTGCCACCTCCATAATGCCATTGTGCCACTTTCTGACCTCATGCTGCTTCTGTGGCTGCTGCCGTGACCTAGACACTGTGTCATTGTGCACTCAGAATGTTTTGTGCACTGTTGCCTATGATGCTGTTGGTGCTGCCGTGACCTCCAATGGTCATTGTGCCACTTCTGACCTCATGCTGTGTTGCTCTGCCGCGTCACTACACTCTCTTTCATTGTGCCACTCTGTGGCCTACTCAGTTTTTGCCACCTCCAAAAAGTGATTGTCCCATTTTCGACCCATGCTGCTGCGTGGCTGTTTCCCCCGGTGCCCTTTGACACTGTGTAAATTTCCCCACCTGGGGCCCTATTCCTGTTTTTGCCCCCCTCCAAATGTCATTTGCCCCTGTCTGACCCCTTGCTGCTGCTGGGGCCCTTTGTGCCGGACCACCCCACTCTGTCATTTTTCCACTCTGGGGCCTATTCCTTTTTTTTGCCACCTCCAAAATGTCTTTGTGCCACGTCGGGCCCTTAATGGCGGGATTTGGCTGTTGACGGGCCTTCACACTCTTTTAAATTTGTGCCACTTTTGGGGCCCCTATTCCTGTTTTTGCCCCCTTAAAAAAAAAAACCCCCCCCCCCCCCCATTGGGGGGGGGAATGGTTAATAATTTATTGGGGGGTTTTTGTGTTTTTTTTTTGGTTTTTTGGGGGGGTTTGGGTTTTGTTTTTTATTTTTTTTAAATTTTTTGGGGGGGTTTTTGTTTTTTGAATTGGGTTTTTGGTAATTGTGGGAAAATTTGTTGGAAAAAAATTGTGGGGTTTTGTTGGTGGATTGGTTTTTTTGAACCTACACACTTTCATTGTCCCTTTTGGGGCCTATTCCTTTTTTTGAAAACCTCCAAATTTATTTTGCCACTGTCGACCTCATTTGTCACGGGGGGCCCCGACCCCCCCCCCGGGTCCGGGCAAACCCGGGGCCCCCGGGCACGAGGGAAACCCCACCCCCGCTTGTTGGGGGGCCTTTTGGGGGGAAAACCGGGGACCTACTTAGTTTTCCGTTCCCTGGCGTCGCTTACGCCATCGCTTGGGGCCCGGTCCAGTGGATCCACCAAACGTCTGGGAACGAGAAAAAGCGCTGCTGTGGTGTTCCCGTGACCTCCACACTGTGCCCCATTGCCCCACTCTTTTGGCCCTTTACCCCTGTTTTTGCCCCCTCCAAATGTCATTTGCACTGTCTGACCCTTTGCTGCTGCTGCAGTGACCTGCACACTGTGTTTTTTGTCCCCACTGTCTGACCTCATGCTGCTGCTGTGGCTGCTGCCGTGACCTCCACACTGTGTCATTGTCCCACTCTGTGGCCTACTCCTGTTTTTGGCACCTCCAGAATGTCATTGTGCCACTGTCTGACCTCATGCTGCTGCTGCCGTGACCTCCACACTGTGTCATTGTGCCGCTGCCTGAGCTCATGCTGCTGTGGCTGCTGCCTTGACCTCCACACTGTGTCATTGTCCCACTCTGTGGCCTACTACTGTTTTTACCACCTCCAGAATGTCATTGTGCCACTGTCTGACCTCATGCTGCTGCTGCCGTGACCTCCACACTGTGTCATTGTGCCACTCTGTGGCCTACTCCTTTTTTTGCCACCTCTAGAATGTCATTGTGCCACTGTCTGACCTCATACTGCTGCTGTGGCTGCTGCCGTGACCTACACACTGTGTCATTGTCCCACTCTGTGGCCTACTCCTGTTTTTGCCACCTCCAGAATGTCATTGTGCCACTGTCTGACCTCATGCTGCTGCTGCCGTGACCTCCACACTGTGTCATTGTGCCACTCTGTGGCCTACTCCTTTTTTTGCCACCTCTAGAATGTCATTGTGCCACTGCCTGACCTCATGCTGCTGCTGTGGCTGCTGGCATGACCTCCACACTATGTCATTGTGCCACTCTGTGGCCTACTCCTTTTTTTGCCACCTCTAGAATGTCATTGTGCCACTGCCTGACCTCATGCTGCTGCTGTGGCTGCTGCCGTAACCTACACACTGTGTCATTGTGCTACTCTGTGGCCTACTCCTGTTTTTGCCACCTCCAGAATGTCATTGTGCCACTCTCTGACCTCATGCTGCTGTGGCTGCCGCCGTCACCTCCACACTCTGTCACTGATGTTGCCACCTGAGCCCTCAGCTTGTTTTTTTCCAGCTGTCTCTGCTATGACTTTATCAGGCTACATTCCCCCTTCAGTTTTTTGGTCAGTTTTGCCCTCTTAAGTGCCCAGGGAATTGTATAGGGAAGCGATTCTAAGAGCGGCGGCAGTCATGTGCGTGTCATACTAAAACACAACATTGTATAAAGAACAAATCAAGCTCCCTCTGCATATTTAAGCACGGCACAACGTTCTACAGCACCCTGCAGGCTCTGTGCAGCCTGGAAATAGCAGTTTTTTAACGTGATTCATCCGGAAGTAATTCGGAACTAAGTTATTTTTTGCCGAGAAATTTGGCGAAGTGAACGAACCGAATTTCGGGAAATTCACTCATCTCTAAATACGGTGTTGTAATGAAACCTTGCTGTCTTACAGTCTCCTCACAGCAAAACCAGCAAAATGAACTGGTGGGAACTGAGAATAAAAATTGCTGTAAGAAATGATCATTTTAAAAAAAAGTTTTCAAGAGGACCATTTCTGTTTGAAGAGGAATGTGAAGTAGACAGGCAACTAATCGGTGACCTCGGCAATTGGGGCCACAACATTATCAGAGATCCATGCCTGATTCATCTTGATGAAAGTCGATCCACATTATCTGTGGAAAGCCGGATGCGTGTGTCTGTAATGACTCCTCCAGCTGTGAGGAAGGTCCGCTTAGATATGAAGCTGGCTGCTGGGCAGGACAACACCTCTATGGCGTGGCGAGCTCGGGCCATTTGTCCGTTTTGAATACCCAGAAGTCTATTGGGTCCGGAACACATACAAAAACATTGGTGTTGAGATGCAGATAGTCGTGCACCATGATCTTAAGCTGGTCTCTGTGTGTTGGATGTGTGCCCTGCATTGCATGCGTTGGTGAGGTGGTAAATAAAGATTGCCAGAGATCACCCATTAGGTTTCTGCCACCTTGCCTGCTTCTGCTGCCGCTACGACTACTTGGCACTCTACTGCTGTCACGTCGCTGATGTTGTTCCACCGTGACATTTGAGGAACGTGAAGCAGACGCAACAGATGTCTCCAGTTGATCAATCAGCAAGGTCTCCATTTCCTGCATTTTACTCTCTATTTGAGTGGGTGGAAGGAAAGTGCTGAGTTTTGTTTTGTACCGGGGATCCAGGAGGGTGGCCATCCAGTAACTGTTGTTCAATTTGATGGCCTTAATGCGAGGATCATGTTGCAGGAAATGGAGCATCCAAGCACTCATGTGAGAGATGGAGCCTTGATTTCCCAAGCCTCTGGGTCGAGGGGCACTAGCAAACTGATCTTCCTCATCTTCCTCCTCCGCCTCAAATTCGCGCCAACCTCTTTCCAAGGCAGGGACGTCAGTAACGTCGGTGTCTAGGAATACCTCCTCCTCCTCCTCCTCTGCTTCCTCCGGCACAGCTTCAACACAGCCCTGACTTGCCTCAGATGATGCACCCTGAGAGCTGATGTACCGCCTTGCACTAGCCCTGGACCACAAACCACTGCCTAATGAAGACCGAAAAAATTGAGAAACTGTCGGGCCTTGTGGATTTGACGGAGAAAAAGGCTCTGTGTCCGCATCTGTGTCCGTCTCCTCCTCCGTCGCTGGCGGGACCTGTTTTTTCAGAGTGTCCAACGATCGTTCCAGAACTAAGATCACCACAATGCTCATGCTGACAAGGGCATTGTCCACACTGACCATTTTGGTGGCTTCTTCAAAACTGGCAAGGATGGTGCAGAGCTCTTTCACCTGCCTCCACTCTCGGTGGCTCAACACCCCGACGACCACACCGCTGCTTGTCTGGCCATGTGTCACTTCGTACTGCGTAATGGCATTGCGCTGCTCGCACTCGCGCTGGAGCATGTGGAGGGTGGAATTCCAGCGTGGTGCCACGTCAACAATGAGACGGTTGACGGGGAGGCCGAGCTGATGCTGCAACGCAGCCAGGCGGGACGAAGCAGGGTGCGAACGGCGGAAGTGCGAATTCAGACTTCGAGCTTTCCTCAGCAGGCAGTCCAGACCCGGGTAGCTCTTTAGAAATTTCTGGACGACAAGGTTCATGACATGTGCCAGGCAAGGGATGTGCTCTAGCCTACCGATCTTAAGGGCGGCCAGCAGATTTCGCCCGTTATCGCACACCACCTTGCCTGGCACAAGGTTCTTGTCACCCAGCCAGCGCTCGGTCTCGTTGCGGAGAGCCGTCCACAGCTCCTGACCTGTGTGTGGACAGTCTCCAAGACAGATTAATTTCAACGCGGCCTGGTTTCTCTGGGCACGTGATGCCACCAGAGGACTTTGGGGGGAAAAGCCCTGCACCATCCCTGCGGTTTGAAGAGCGTGCGCCGAGCCTGAGAGCCACCGTCACCCCCAGAGACATCCACCCAGCTTACCCAGTGAGCTGTCACAGAGATATAGCGGCCGTGGCCGTGCTTACTAGTCCATGTGTCGGTGGTCAGATGGACTTTTCCGGACACAGATGCAGACAATGCGCTTGAAATTTTAGATGACATGGGCAGCAAAGAAATGCCTGCTCGGCATCTGGTATTGGAGGCAGGCAAGGGCCATGACGTGGCGGAACCCATTTGTGTCCACCAGACGGAAAGGCAACATTTCCAAGGCCAAAAGCCTGGCAATGCCGACATTCAGGCTTTTGGCTTTGGGATGGTTTGGGTTAAAGTGTTTCTTCTGCTCCCAAACCTGGAAGACAGAAGGCTGGCTGCTAGACTGGCCGCTGTACGGCGTGCAGATCGTCAAACTGGCGGGAGGAGAAGGGGTAGGATGGGTCTCTGGTGGTGCTGGTGGTACTCGGGCGATGGTGGAGGCTGAAGCGGAGGCTGATCCCTGATCATGACTCTGAGAGACATGGGCAGCTGAGGAACGCTTGGTGGTGGTGGAGGAGGAGGAGGCGGAGACCGAGGGTGTGACAGTGGTTGGAAGCCCGGCGTCGGTCTGGCCTTTTTTGGCCAAGTGTTGCCTCCATTTCAACTCATGCATTCACTGCATGTGACTAGACATGTTGGTGTTGGTTAAACACCTAAGATTCTTGCCTCTACTTTTGCGTTTACGGCAAAGGCGGCATATGATATCGCTGGGAGAATCAGAGGCTTGCTCAAAGAAGGCCCAGGCTTGAGAGGTCCTGGACCTTTTTGACGGCGATAAGCGAGGAGCGGGGTTTGCGCTGACCGTGGCTGGCGGAATCATATCAGCGGACTTCTGCGACTGCCCTCTCCCTTTTTAAGGCGGGACCCGTACTGACACTACCCCATCGTCTTCCTTCTCGTCCAGTGATTAAGCGCTCGCAAGCAAATTCTGCTGAAAAGACCACGTTGGATCCGCAATGTCGTCATCATCATCATCAACACAGGAGACTTCCTCGTCCTCACATTCTGCATCCAGGACCTCCGGGCTACAAGCAAGAGTGACAGCAAGGCGTTGCCCACCGCCATGGATTTTTGACTATAGAACTGCTTCCTTCTCCTCCTCTGATGGCATCAGTAACTGGGCGTCAGAGCAGAGAAAATCATCCTCTTTGGCCTCTTGATCTTTTAACATGTCTTCTGACCCCAATCGCATTTTGTCATCAAAGAGATCTTCAGAAAATGGATTATCCACAGTGGTGGCTACACGAGTTGACATTTGGGCTGCCTTCGCTTCATGTTGGACGGATGCTGATGATGCTGATGACGACATTTGTGGCCGTGACTGGGAGGACGAGGAGGTAAGACTGCTGGATGCAGGTTGCATTAACCACTGAAGAACAACCGACAATCCGCTGGCTTGCGTGTTGTCGCCAGCACTGTAAGGAGCACCTTCTCTCGTACCTCTACCTCCATGTCCTACCCCTCTTTGCCGCTTACCACCTGCTTTCCCGCTCCTGTTCAGAAAGATAAAATTTGAGAGGGTTTATGGAAGAGTTTTGGAACGTCTCTTATTAAAAGACGGCAAATCACAGCTATTCTCAAATCCCTCAAATCAAAACAAAATTGCTGTATTGAAATTTAACTGCAAGCTGGCTCTATCAACAAAGCTGACCTTTGCCAAAGTGAAAAAAACACGTATCTGAAATGTATACAGATAATAAAAGGTATTTTTGGCACCTATCAATACACCTGTGATGACTACAAAATTGCTGGATTCAAATTTAACTGCAAGGTACCTCTATCAACAAAGCTGGATGGGCAAAAGTAAAAAAAAACACGTATCTGAAATGTATACGGATAATAAAAGGTATTTTTGGCACCTATCAAATCACCTGTGGTGACTACAAAATTGCTGGATTCAAATTTAACTGCAAGGTGGCTCTATCCACAAAGCTGTTCTGCACCAAAGTGAAAAAAAACACGTATCTGAAATGTATACGGATAATAAAAGGTATTTTTGGCACCTATTAACCTGTGGTGACTACAAAATTGCTGTATTCAAATTTAACTGCAAGGTGGCTCTATAAACAAAGCTGGACTGGGCAAAAGTGAAAAAACACGTATCTAAAATGTATACGGATAAAAAAAAGTTATTTGTGGCACCTATCAATTTACCTGGGGTTTGACTACAAAATTGTTGGATTCAAATTTAACTGCAAGGGGGGCTCTAACAACAAAGCTGGCCCTGCGCCAAAGTGAAAAAAAAAAACACGTATCTGAAATGTATACGGATAATAAAAGGTATTTGGCACCCATCAACTGTGGTGACTATAAAATTGCTGGATTCAAATTTAAATGCAAGGTGGCTCTATCAACAAAGCGGGGACTGGCAAAAGTGAAAAAGAACCCCTATCTGAAATGTATACTGATAATAAAAGTGGAGTTTTGCCACCTAACATTAGACCTGCAGTTACTAGAAAGGTCTGTATCCTAGTATAAGTTCAGGCTGCCCAAATTTTCCCAAGTAATATTTCAACAGAAACTGTTAATAATAAAGCTATTGCAATGCAATGTCTACATAAGTCTGGGTGCACAATATCCAGTATTCTTTAAAGAGCTTGTCTGTGTTCGCCCGCGCCCCCCCCCCTGCTCCGCCCCCTGACTTTACAGCGGTAGATGCTCCTTTAAAATTCTCTGCCTAACTACCCAAAATTGAAAACTCTGATCTAACTAAGTTCTAAGGATCACAGCTAAAAGTAGAGCTGTCTCTGTGATCAAATAGAATAATTTCGCTGAGCTGTATGCACAGAGGCAGAGCGCACGTCCTACTCCTTTGAGATACTGACACACACTGATCATGAACAGGAAGGGCTGTTCTATGTAAAACGAGGTCATGTGATTTTTCCAGCCAATCGCAACCATTCACATCCCAGTCATGACGTTCGCACACAAGCTCACCCTACTCTATTCTGTAAGCTGATTTGCTGGCCGCCCAAAATGACAGGAAGCGCCGAAAATGGCGCGATATTAATAGATTATGCACAGATTTTAACCTAAATTTTTCCCCGTGATCTAAAAAATCTGATCAACGTAAATACCGTGCCGATTTCAACTTTGTCGATAATAATCGTTCAACACTATTTAGAACAATAGGCTGAACTTGATGGATGTCTGTCTTTTCTTGGCCATACAAACTATGTAACAATGCAACTATATAACTATTCTGAGGCTCGTGGTTGTGTCAAATTGAAAACTAAGGCCACATATGGGATATCTCTAAAAACGGCAGAATTCAGGGAATCGATGTTGAGTTGCATTTTCCTGCTATCTTCTACCATGTTCCAGTGAAAAAGGGATAAAAATTAAAAACCTGCTAAAAGAAAGTATTTTTTTGTTATTTTAACTCAACTTTGCTTTCATTTCTGTGAAACACCTAATCGGTTAATAAACTTCCTAAATGCTGTTTTGAATATTTTAAGAGGTGTCATTTCTTAGATGGAGTGATTTATTTTGATATCTAACATACATGCTCCTAAAAATCATGTTTGGACTGGACTGGTCCCTAAAAAATCCTGTTGCAAAATTTCTTGAAAATGTGAAAAGTTATTAGTACATTTCTAAAAAGACATTAAACATATAATGCCAACCTCAGGTCTGTTGTAGACTGCAACAGGTTTTCGTTCAGAGATCATTCAGGTGGATTATATTTATCATCATCAGTCAGTTAGGACAACATTGGATCATTCAGAGATCCTCACGGAACTTCTGGAGTGAGTTTGCTGCTCTGAAAGTAAAGAGGACGAATAATATTGCACGCCCCACTTTTCAGTTGGTTTTTTCCTTACAAAAGTTTAAAATATCCAATATGTCGTACGCCTTCACAATTGTGTCCCACTTGTTGTTGATTCTTCACAAAAGAATTAAAATTTTATATCTTTATGTTTGAAGCCTGAAATGGGGCAAAAGGTTGAAAAGTTCGGGGGGGGGCCCCAATATTTCGAAAGGCATGTAATAAAAGTTGTGAAAAATTTAAAAAAAGAACTCCTTCCCATTTAAAATTTGATTGTTGCACGTGCTTTTGGGATTTTTTAAAAAGTTTGGAAATCTTTTTGTATCCAAAATCCAGTTTTAACTTTTCCACAACGTTTTGGCCCCTCTCATTTTTTTTAAACCTCTTCCCTTTTTTGGGAGAAGAAAAGAGGACCAAACCATGAGCTGCCCCCACCATGTTTCAGTGGTGTGGTGTGCAGGTTGATGGTGTATTGTTTTTTACCCCAAAAACATATCTTTTGCACTGTGGCAAAAATTTGTTTTTTGGTTTTTCACTGCCCCAGAGCCCTTCTTCCCATGTTTGGTGTCTCCAGGTGGCTTGTGGCCAAAAATTTAAAAAAAGGACTTTTTTGGTTTTTTTGAGAAAGGTTTCTTTTTTGCCACTCTTCCATAAAGGCCCGTTTGTGCAGGTTTCGACGTTGTTTTCCTATGGACAGACTCTCCACCTCAGCTTTAGATCTCTGCAGTTAAACCAGAGTGATCATGGCCTCTTGGCTGCATCTCTGATCAGTTTTTCCTTGTTTTAGATGAAGTTTAGGGGACGCCGGGGGGCTTGGTAGATTTGCAGTGGTCTGATACTCCTTCATTTTAAAATGTCCCTTGCAAGTGCTCTTGGCTGTTTAAGTTTGGGGAAACTTTTTGTATCCAAATCCCGCTTTAAAATTTCCCAAAAAGTTCAGGCCCCCCTGGTGTGTTCCCTTTGGGTTTTATGATGCTCTCTGCGTTTAAACAGAACCCCCGGGCTTCACAGAGCGGTGGCATTTATACAGGAATTGATTACACACAGGGGATTTTATTTATCATCATCAGTCATTTTGGGGAAAAATTGGATCATTCAGAATCCTCCCGAATTCTGGAGTGAGTTTGCTGCCTGAAAATAAAGGGGCCGAAAAATACTTTTTGTTTGTTTTTTTTTACAAAAGTTAAAATATCCAATAAATTTCTTTCCATTCACAGTTTTATCCCCCTTGTTGGATTCTTCATAAAAAAAATGTAAATTTTTTTATCTTTAGTTTGAGCCCGGAAAAAGTGGCAAACGGTTGAAAAGTCCAAGGGGGCCGAATACTTTCAAAAGGCACTGTACATATAAAGATTTGCCAATATGCTCAAAAAAATAAAAAAAATACAGGCGTGGCAATAAAATAGTGAAGGCACAATGAATAGCAATGATACAACAAGCATGCGACAGAAGGAACAGGGTAAATTTCGCAAAAGAAAACTGAATTACAGCAAAAAGTTATCTTAAAACTATTGCTATAAAATTTTTGCAGAGTAAACTTTTCATTATGTCAAAAGAAGAAAGACACATAAGACACGGACATAAGAAGCATAAAAGAAGGGAGAAGATGGGGGGGGAAGGTTAGAAGAAACAAGATGAGAAAAGATGAAGACCATTGGTTCTTTAAGTGTGTGATGCATGATCCAATAAGTGTCCCATGTAGCCCATACCTTTTCAATAGGATCAATTTTTATATGCAGGGGACAGTCATACATTCAAACCTTCTAATCTCTCTAACCTTCTGATAGAGATCAGTAATTCCAGGTGGTAGAGTCTGTTGCCACATTATCGCTATCAAACATCTTGCAGCAGTGAGGATATTCAACATCAATTTGGATTTTTTTTTTGAAAGGCCTTCCATTGGGCCATTTAATAAGTAAACAAAAGGATCAAGAGAAATTTAATTTCCCGAATTTTTTGAAAGGGGATCCCCTGACTGGAGACCAAAAAAGCGTAATCGAAATACCAGAAAATGTGGGTTAAAGTACCCACTGAGTGTCCGCAGCGCCAGCAAGTAGCCGGAATCCAATGAGCCAATTTGTGTAGTAAATCAAGGGTATAATACCAAAAGAGTAGAATTTTTTAGTTCTCTTTATAGTGGTTTTTGGGGGGATTTTGCGGCCCCTGACCAATTATTGTCAGACCGAGTAGGTTATTGTCCCAAATAAACCTTCCTTTCTGCTTATATTTTTGTTTTCTCTTTTCTGAGTGAAAAAGGAAATAAATTGCGAGTTTAAAGGGCCCTTTTGGGAAAGCCTAACTACAAATTTCGCTAAGAGTGTAGGGATAGAAAGTATCTAGTTTCCAAAAGGGGGAAAATAGGTGCTGAATTTGAAGGTAATGAAACTGAGCTTTGGGGGAATTATGGGTTTTTGGGGTCTTATCCGGATTCAACTTTCTATAACTTGTCCCGGCAATGTCTGCAAACCTGAATAGATCATGCCCCAGCTCTAGCAAAAAGCCTTGATGGACTTGTCGGAAGTAAAG
>JAODAL010031012.1:0-49083 GCA_025379985.1 Phyllomedusa bahiana | reverse complement strand
AAATTGAAATGAACACCTATCTGAAATGTATACTGATAATAAAAGTGGATTTGCATCTAACAAAGAGACCTGCAGTTACTAGAAAGATGTGTATCCTATAAGTTCAGGCTGCCCAATATCCAGGAAATATTTCAATAGAAAACTGTTAATAATAAAGCTAATTGCAATGTCTACACTAAGTCTTGTTTGAACTTTTTCCAGTTATTCTTTATAGAGCTTGTCTGTGTTCGCCCGCGGGGGCCCCCGCCCCCCCGCTCCCCCCCGTGACTTTACAGCAGTAGATGCTCCTTTAAAAATTCTCTACCTAACTATATAAAAATCTTCCAATCTCTAATCTAACTAAATTGTAAGGATCACAGCTAATAGTAGGGGTTTCTCTGTGAAGAAATATAATAATTTCGCTGAGCTGTTTGGACACAAGCAGAGCGCACGCCCTTTCTGCTCTGAGACGCTGGAGACACTGAGCTGAACAGGAAACGCTGTTCTAATGTAAAACGAGGTCATGTGATTTTTCCAGCCAATCGCAACCATACACATCCCAGTCATGACGTCGCACACACATCTCACCCTGCTCTATTCTGTAATCTGATTTGCTGGCGCGATCTTAATAGATGATGCACAGATTTTAACCTAAATTGTCGCATGATCTAAAAAATCTGATCACCATAAAAACTGTGCCGATTTCAACTTTGTCGATAATAATCGTTTAACACTACTGTAGAGCACTGTTTAGGCTTTTTTCTCCTACAATTTACTATTATTATTATTTATTTTAGAGAGCCATTGATTCCAGGGCGCTGTACATTCAAATAGGGGGTTACATACATAACCGATGTCAAATAAGTACAATGAGAGAGGACACTGCCCGCAAGGGCTTACAATCTACAAGGAGGAGGAAAGAGACAGAAGGTGAGGGGCAGACATATTTTTGGGGTAGCACAGTGGCTGCTGGGTTATTGTTAGTTATAAGCAATCCTGAAGAGATGGGGTTTCAGGTTGCTTTTAAACCTGGTGAAAGTGGAGGAAGCCCCGATATGTTGGGGCATGATTTTCCCGAATGTGGGTGAAGCACTGGAGAAGTCTTGGAGACGGTTCTGCGAGGAGCTGACAAGAGGAGAGCAGAGAAGAGGTCCTGTGAGGAGCAGAGATTGCGTGGGAGGAGATATCTGGAGATTAAGGGCGCATTCCCACTGCACAGGACAAATACCGGCGGGTTTGACGGACGGTATTTGTCCTGTTTTGCGCCCATCCCCACGGCCGCGGGGGTGGGGGCGGCTTTTCTCCGCGATGAGCGGAGAACAGCCCTCCCCCCTCCCATTGAGATGCACATCTTCCGTCCGAAAAACCGACGGAAGAGATTGTGCGTCTACAATGTTTGCCGCCGGTGGCAAAACCGTCCGACGGCAAAACCTGTGCAGTGGGGACTGCTGCACAGGTTTTGCATAGAGCACCATTGTGCTCATTTTCGGCTGGTTTTTCAGGCGGTCTGAAAAACCGCAAACCGGCTGAAAAACCGGCCGAAAACCCGTGCAGTGGGGACATGCCCTAAGGCAGAGATGTATGGAGGGGAAAGGATATGGAGAGCCTTGTAGGTCATACCATGGAGACTATCCTCTCCTGCAGAGTATTGGAGAGGCTTTTTTCTCCTACAATTTACTTTGGAGACTATCTTCTACTGTAGATTCCAAATAAATGTAGTAGTTTGGACGACAGCATCTTAAAAGCAGGAGTCACCGTTATTCCAAAGTGAGACACACCCTAGCAACGTGTCGGCCCGTCAATACAGTACATGGCCTATTTCAAGCAGCAAGCTTTTAACATGCTGTCGTCCAAACTACTACATTTATTTGGAATTTGCTTGTGGTGAGTTATAGGCTCTTAAAAACACATTGGTGATGGAGAGGTTTTTACAGCAGGGTACAAGGCTAATGAGCTTTTACAGTTTTTCAGTACAAAGACAAACAAGCTCCTGTGCTGCTGACACAGCAGGGAGTGAGGTAAAAAACCCAACTACTGCTAGGCAGCAAAGAGAAGCTTCTGTAGCAAACAGGAAATAAGAACTGCTCTAACTTTGAAGACTCAAAATCAGAACAGCAATGTATTTGTAAGTTTTTATTTACATTTGCTTTATATACATGAAATAGGAATTCCCACAGAGCCTTTTCTGGGATAAACTGCACTCAGGGTGGGGAGAAAAAAATTTCCTCTCTCTACATTAACATGTTCCACCATGCTGTGATACATTGCATCACTATTAGCCGGTCCCTGACCACCACCCCCTACTTTACTCTTACATATTCCTTTTCCTTCGTAAAACTACTAAATAATGGTCATACATTTACCAAATAATATCGCCAGACAAAACCAAAATCCCAAGGCCAATATAATCAATAACTCTACTAAGTCCAAATATCACAACACCATTACCATATATCACCACCACAAAGTGACTGAATAATACTACTAGATGATGACCAAATATCACCAAGACATAGTGACTGAATAATACTGCAACACCATGACCACATATCACCAACACATAGTGACTGAATAATAACATCATTCTGTTACTGCATGAAAACCATTACAGTACAAGAAACATTACCACCATACAGTGGCCATGTAGTGGTAGATAGCATTTGTACACAGGCACTTTGCACACATAGTGATTATTGTAATGTTACAACCAGTGATTAACAGGAGACATCTTCTCTGATGAGTCATTCTCTTCTCTGAGTTGTTCTCTTTCCATTTTTTTCTTAATTCGGCCCAGTCCTCCATGATGTCTTCTCTTGGTCCCAATTCTTCACTGTAGAATTTACCACACAAACATCTTAGACACCTCACTTTTCCAACATTTCCCTAGCAACTCATACCTCTGTACAGACTCCCCATCCATAGCTTCTAACAGTAAAAGTGCCCTAAATGGTTGTGGGGCTCCCATTTGTGCACCAAGCTTTAGCCTTGTTTTGTGTCCCTATATAGTAGGTAGTTAAATACCCCAATACAATATGTATGTACATCTCCAAACTTGGTAGGCAGATAGGTAGGTGGATTTATATGTCCTCCAATAGATACAGCATTAGATATATAGGTAGTTATAGAACATAGGGTCCTAGTGGGTAGTGTGTGGTATATATATATATATATATATATCATATATATATAATATATAAAATATATATATATATTAAAATATATATATATATCATCTAAGAAGGGAGTGTTAGGTAGTTTTAGCGTAGGTGTTGGTATCAGTCAATCCGGGCAGGTTCTTTACTAATGCAGTATGAGGGCATTAGATATAAGCCCCTTGTAGGTATATGTTCCCTGTGGGTAAATATAGGCACCTGTAGGTATATATAGACCCAAGTAAGTAGATATAACCCCCTGTAGGTAGGTGTGTGCCCGCTGTATGTAGATATAGCCCGCTGTAGGTAGGTATATGACAATTGTAAGTAGGTATATGACTCCTGTATGTAGATTTAGCTCTCTGTAGGTATGTATATGCCCCCTGAAGATAGATATAGCCCCCTGTAGGTAGATATAGCCCCTTGTAGAGTAGATATAGCTCCCTTTAGGCAGGTATATGCCCCTTGTAGGTAGGTAGGCAGGTGCACAGGTCAATAAAAAATTATGCTCACCATTCCCCGTTCCACAGGCCGAGCAGTTAGCTCCGGCAGAGTGTCCGGCGTGAGTGACATGATGTCATCCTGCTGCTTAAACCAGGACTCTGCTACTGGCATCTTTTGGGCCAGAAACCTAGAGCAGCCTAGGCTTCTGGCCTAGGAGACTCAGAGTTGTAGGTGGGACGATGACACTGCTGCATCACACCCCCTGAGCCACTAATATGTATATACAGTGCTTTTTGATCGCTGTATATACAATTATGACTTGAATTTCCTGTCACAGTATGTATGCACTGTGAGGGTCACAAATCACCACCTGATAGCAAACAGATAACAGCAAGAATAACTGATCCCTCCTGTCACGCCTCACAAGTTTCCAGATTGTTTATTTCTTGACCTGTTGTAAATAACTTCTCTACTTTTATTTCCTTTTGTTATTTTAAAGATTTTAAGTTCCTTTGAAGATCCATGTATTTTGTGTATAAAAAGTCTGTGAATTTTCAGTTTCTCGTATAACACTATTTCTGGAGAAGAGAGCTAGTACTCTCGAAAGCTTACCATCAAATATACTCAGTCTCTAAAAGGTATTGCTTGATTTTTTCACTCTTTTATACAATTATAAAGGCAGGGACAGTAATGAACCATCCATATGCACTCCCTGGGAATCAGCTGCTGACTGCTGGCCCGTTTTGATATGGGGAGGGCGGCGTCTTATTCTTGGACCTATACAATTTTCATACATGTCCCCCATGATGTTTAATGTTGATTTTGTTTCTCTGATCATTGATGTTTTTTCTAACGCATGTCTTGAGGATGTCATCTCATGCCCAGGGCAGAAGCAGAGTCTGCATATCCGTTCATCACTCCATGAAGCTTCCATTGCTTTCAGGTCTCTCTGATGGGCAGCCCACATTTCTTCCTGTTACTCTGCTTCACCTTAATGCACATGAATATACAGGACTTTGCAAATTTGCCAGTGTGAGCCGCAGATTTGTCCCTAATTCACTTCTGGTAGTGTTTTACATACCACAAATCCAAAGAGTATACTTCAGCTCACCTGAAATCTTGAGTGCGGCACGGTCACAAGGCAAGTCCTCCAACTGCCCTTATATAACAGCACACAGCATAGCAGTAGCAAAACGATCATCAGCCGCAGTAATGGAAGAGTAAAATAAAATATAAACAAATGCATGGAGTCAGCTCCCCTATTGACGCGTTTCAGATCAGAGAAGAGTATGGTTATGATTAAGGATCTTTTCTGATCTAAAACGCCTCAACAGGGGAGCTGGCTCCATGCATTTGTTTTTCTTTGTGGTACATTTATTCTGTTAACCTCCTATTTTAATGGATTTTTTAAATAAATGAATTGATATTTTATTCTACTCTGCATCTTCCATAGCTGCGGCTGGTGATTGTTTTGCTACTACTATAGAGTTTTACATACGTTTTAAAGCGACACTACCGATGTGGGCCTTGTTTGAACTCAGGTGTTACTTAGTGGATCTATTGTATTAGCTTTTCTGCTTCTGACCCTTAGCTATCCACCTAACCACGTTACTTGTGTGCCACCTGCTCTGACCTCCTGCTCTGATGTGGCATTGAAAGAACCCTGCTTGCATCAGCCATCTACCTGTCTGACTATGCCTGACCCTTCTATTCTCCACTTTGGACCTCAGCCATGGTCAAGAGAGACTGCTTCAAGGGAAGCAACTGGAAAGTTTCCTGCAGAAGAGTTCAAGTTCCCTCACAGGGGTTATGGGTGAAGACCAGGGTCTTTTTCGACTCTGCTCCTCTGTTCAGTCAGCCAACAGGTCCCATGCCTGACCCTGTAGATCTATCACCTACTATTGGGTAAGTCATGACAAAACATATTCATCTTGTTGCACGATGATATTTTAAGACCCAACCATTTGTGTTGATTCATTTAATTACTATTGGGTTGGAGCTCTATTTTTCTGATTCAGAGTTCCAAATTCCTCACAAAAAGCAGCCATGGTATTAAGGAGGTTGTCTATAATCTACTGTATGTCCAAGTAGTGTGAAAGGTTTATGGCACTGTGCCTGCTCCATATGCTAGTAACTACCGCTATCAGTAGGATCATATACTGCTGTGTATAGGAGAAGTGATCACGTAACCTAGAGGGACTAATTGTTATAGTATAAAAATGTTTAAAAAATAAATAAATATTACAAGTTCAAATTACCCCCCTTTTTTCATTTTACAAATAAAACCAAAAAATAAAGTTACAGATAATTGGCATTGTTCGTAAAAGTCAGATCTATTAAAATATAACATAATTTATTCTATTCGGTGAGCAATTAAAAAAGAAAAAAATTACACATGCTAAAAAAAATTATCAAAAAGTCACATGTATCCCAGAATGGTACCAATAGAAACTATATTTCAGTCCGCAAAAAAAAAATGAGCCCTCAATCAGTTCCACGGACTGAAAAACAAAAAAGTTATTGGTCACAGAAAATGGCAGTCCCAAGAAATTCTAAAAAATATAAAAAAGATTTGTTTCCTCAAGTATTAAAACATAAAGAAACTCTGCAAATTTGGTATCACTGGAATCGTATCATTTTTTTCATGCTCCAACCTACATAGATTTTTTGGGGGTTTTCCAGTACACTTTATGGTAAAGTCAATGACACTATTAAAAGGCACATCTTGTCCTGCAAAAAACAAGCCCTTATTTGGCTATGTAGATAAAAAAATAAAACAATTATGGCTCTTGAAGGGTGAAGGCAGGGCCGGGACGACGGGTAGGCCAAGGTAGGCGACCGCCTAGGGCGCCTACCTTGGCCTATCCCTAAGGGGCGCAGGCAGGGCCCCGACCCTCGCCGGGCTCCAGGCCGCTGCCATGGGCCTGAAGCGCCGGCGGTCTCTGTGACCGCTTCTGCGGAGCAGTGAGCGAGCGCTCCCTGCTCCGCAGACAGTGTCGGGCCCGCTCCCCTGAGGATCGCTGGATCCTCCGGTGAGCCGCAGGGCCGACACAGCGGGGCCGCCGGGTCCTCATAGCGCTGAGGACCCGCCGCGGCTCCGTGCGCCTCAGCCGGCAGCGTCGCGATGAAGTGATGTCATCGCAACGCTGCCTCTCCTCGGGCGCACATCACGTCACAGGCCGTGCGCCCGAGGAGCTGCCGGAGGTGCGCTGGAGGCGGAAAAGAAGAGGCCCGAAGAGGAGCGCGCGCCCGGGCAGCAGGTAAGTATGAATGTTGTTGTTTTTACCTGCCTGTGGCCCCTATAAGCCTGCCTGTAGCCCCTATAAGCCTGCCTGTAGCCCCTATATGCCTGCCTGTGGCCCCTATAAGCCTGCCTGTAGCCCCTATATGACTGCCTGTAGCCCCTATAAGCCTGCCTGTAGCCCCTATATGCCTGCCTGTAGCCCCTATAAGCCTGCCTGTAGCCCCTATATGCCTGCCTGTAGCCCCTATAAGCCTGCCTGTAGCCCCTATATGCCTGCCTGTAGCCCCTATATGCCTGCCTGTGGCCCCCATATGCCTGCCTGTGGCCCTATAAGCCTGCCTGTGGCCCCTATATAACTGCCTGTGCCCCATACACCTGCCTGTAGCCCCTATAAGCCTGCCTGTAGCCCCTATAAGCCTGCCTGTGGCACCTATAAGCCTGCCTGTGGCCCCCATATGCCTGCCTGTGGCCCCTATAAGCCTGCCTGTGGCCCCTATAAGCCTGCCTGTGGCCCTATAAGCCTGCCTGTGGCCCTATAAGCCTGCCTGTAGCCCCTATAAGCCTGCCTGTGGCCCCCATACGCCTGCCTGTGGCCCCCATACGCCTGCCTGTGGCCCTATAAGCCTGCCTGTGGCCCCTATAAGCCTGCCTGTGGCCCCCATACGCCTGCCTGTAGCCCCTATAAGCCTGCCTGTAGCCCCTATAAGCCTGCCTGTGGCCCCATATGCCTGCCTGTGGCCCCCATATGCCTGCCTGTGGCCCTATAAGCCTACCTGTAGCCCCTATAAGCCTGCCTGTGGCCCTATAAGCCTGCCTGTGGCCCCTATATAACTGCCTGTGGCCCCATACGCCTGCCTGTAGCCCTATAAGCCTGCCTGTAGCCTCTATATGCCTGCCTGTGGCCCCCATAAGCCTGCCTGTGACCCCCATATGCCTGTCTGTGGCCCCCATATGCCTGCCTGTAGCCCCTATAAGCCTGCCTGTGGCCCTATAAGCCTGCCTGTGGCCCCCATATGCCTGCCTGTAGGCCCTATAAACCTGCCTGTAGCCCCTAGCTATATACATGCCTGAGCCCCTATAGCTATATACCTGTCTGTGTGCCCCTATATACTTGCCTGAGCCCCTATAGCTATATAACCTGCCTGAGAGTGACCCTATGTCTATATACCTGCCTGAGAGTGACCCTATATCTATATACCTGTCTAACTGAGGGGACTTATATACCTATAATTAAGGAGTTGCTGGAAAATGTGAGGATTCTAAGATATTTATTTCCAAATCTGCAGGGACGAGTATTTGCCGGGAGCAATCAGCATGAAGGTGTGGACCGGATGGAGAAGAAAAGGGAAAGTGAACGACGCTGATCAGAAAAGACGTCTGCTGTGAGTCACTAAATGTAACTGCAGTGTAATCACTTAGATTTCTGCAGAGCGTCTACATACAACTAGTATCTACCACTATCTGGTCACTGTATGGTGGTATATGTAATCAGAGCCTGTGTACAGCTGATAGTCACATGTGGGGGTTGTGTTTGGTCAGGGTCTGGCAGGATTATTTGATCCTTAAGTAGGAATAGTTTTGGGTCTTGGTTTTGTAGGAGTGTTTTAGTAACAATCATTCGTCTGGTAGATTTGCTCCATGTATCGGTGGATTATTCGGTGACTGTTATTTAGGGGTATTACACTGTCATACGGAGGGGAGCGATTTTGAAAAAGCAAATTTGTCAGGGCTGATTTCCATTGTGCAGTGACTGCTGAGGAGATGGACGGGAGCTATGTGGGATACGCAGAAAATTAGTGACAGGACCTGGCGCAGGGGTGAGAGGAATTGGGGTGGGGGGGGGGCATTTTTGGGGAGCGAGGGAGGGGGGCGCCATTGGCTGTACTCGCCTAGGGCACCAAAATGCCTTGTCCCGGCCCTGGGTGAAGGACATTAAGACCAAAAATCAGAAAATAGCTGTGACCTGAAAGGTTATTTATGCCACCAAATTCCATGCTTAGTTTTGCTACAAATGTATCCTGGATTTTAAAAAGGGTCTACTTTTTTTTCTCAAAAACAGCATCACTCGTGTCCATGAGTTAGGCCTGTTTTGCAGTTCAGTCCTATTTAACTGAATGTGGCTTAGCTGCAATACCAGACACAGACCATTGGCAATGATGGCGCTGATTTGTTGAATAATAAAAACTGTTCTCTAATACTGAAATGTTCTCTATTTCAATTTTAATCTACCTCTCCAATAGGTCAGTCAGTATGTTATTCCTATGAATATGATGCATGTGGGACAGTAAGTACGGGTGTCAGTCCTATGACAATGATGCAATACATGTGTTACAATCAGTGCAAGTGTCAGTCCTATGACAATGATAAAATACATGTGGGACAGTCAGTACAAGTGTCAGTCCTATGACAACGATGCAATACATGTGGGACAGTCAGTACGGGTGTCAGTCCTATGATATTGATGCAATACATGTTGGACAGTCAGTACGGGTGTCAGTCCTATGACAGTGATGCAATACATGTTGGACAGTCAGTACGAGTGTCAGTCCTATGAAAATTATGCAATACATGTTGGACAGTCAGTACAAGCGTCAGTCCTATGACATTGATGTAATACATGTTGGACAGTCAGTACGAGTGTCAGTCCTATGAAAATGATGCAATACATGTTGGACAGTCAGTCCGAGTGTCAGTCCTATGACAGTGATGCAATACATGTGGGACAGTCAGTACGAGTGTCAGTCCTATGAAAATTATGCAATACATGTTGGACAGTCAGTCCGAGTGTCAGTCCTATGACAGTGATGCAATACATGTGGGACAGTCAGTACGAGTGTCAGTCCTATGAAAATTATGCAATACATGTTGGACAGTCAGTACAAGCGTCAGTCCTATGACATTGATGTAATACATGTTGGACAGTCAATACGAGTGTCAGTCCTATGACAATGATGCAATACATGTGGGACAGTCAGTGCGAGTGTCAGTCCTATGATATTGATGCAATACATGCGGGACAGTCAGTACAAGTGTCAGTCCTATGACAATGATGCAATACATGTTGGACAGTCAGTACGAGTGTCAGTCCTATGATATTGATGCAATACATGTGCGAGTGTCAGTCCTAGGACAATGCTGCAAGACTTGTTGGACTGTCAGTACTAGTGTCAGTCCTATGAAAGTGATGCAATACATGTGGGACAGTCAGTACAAGTGTCAGTCCTATGATATTGATGCAATACATGTGGGACAGTCAGTACGAGTGTCAGTCCTATGACAATCATGTAATACATGTTGGACAGTCAGTACAAGAGTCATTCCTATGAAAATGATGCAATACATGTTGGACAGTCAGTACGGGTGTCAGTCCTATGACAATAATGCAATATACCTGGGACAGTCAGTACGGTGTCAGTCCAATGACAATAATGCTATACCGTGGGATAGTTAGTGCGAGTGTCAGTCCTATGACAATGATAAAATACATTTAGCTTGTTGCCTAAGGCAACCAAAATTGACATGTTAAAAGAAACAGACAGTAAGAGTAATGATATCAATGTACAGTGTGGCTTATGTAATGTCAGTAACATTTCTTTAATATTGCATTTGCCTTTAAGATGCAGGTGATGAAACCGTACAGACCTCCAAGGTGTTTATAGTCCATCTTCCAAGTCTGGAAGCTCATGATGAATTATTCTCTTATCAATAAAGCCATTGAATAGATTTCCGACAAAACCCAGAGATTCCCACTTCAATAACTGGATCTAACTCGAGCAGTCAGTCATGTGCACCCTCAATACAATATGCTCAATTATCCTTTCATCATTCCTGTTATCATACATCCCTCCACTGAGGTCATCACATCTGCTTTCCTCCAGGCATCAGTCTTTAAATAGTTGCTGGTTTAGGAAGACATCAGTTGTGATCGTCTACAAACACCCACACACAAAGGCAGGTGTCACATACTTAAATCCATATTCTTCACTCAGACGGATAGGAACCCACCTGCGTAGACTGCAGTGCGACTTCAGCATCTCCAGCTCTTTTATTTACCTTCTAGTTTCTAAACATTTTTATAGAAGATCAAATGTCCTTCTGATCACATTATATAATTAATACTTTCAAGGGCAACCCTTTACTGTTACTGAATAAAGATCTGTATATAAAAAAGACCTATATTACCACCATATAGTGACCATATAGTGGTATATACCAGTGTACACAGGTGCCTTACAGACTGTATATTACCACCATGCAGTGACCATATAGTGGTAGATATGTGTACATGGGCTCTGTTGACATATAAGTGATTATAGTGCAGTTACATCTTGAGACTCACTGGTGACAGGTCTCTGACGAGTCGTTGACTTTCTCTTTTGTTCTGCGTTCAGTCCAGACCGCCATGATGACTTCTCCCGGTCATCACTTTTCTCGACAGATATAGACACAAATATCTTAGAGTCCTCACTTTTCAATCACCTCACTCCCTGCCCCCCACCCCTGTACAAACTTCCCAAGGGTGGGAGAGCGGATACAAGCCATGGCTTAGGGGCCATATAGGCAGACAGGGTTCAGGTAAGCTATAGAGGGTCATGCAGGAAAGCAGGGTTCAGGTACGCTATAGGGGGATCATATAGGTAGCAAGGCAGGCTCAGGTAGACTATAGGGGGGTTAGGTAGGCTATAGGGGGTCATATAGGTAGCCAGGGTCTGGTAGGTAACCAGGATCTGGTAGGTAGCCAGGCATGGTCAAGTAGGTAGCCAGGGTAAGCCAGGGTAAGGTAGGTAGCCAGGTAGGGTCAGGTAGGTAGCCAGGCAGGGTCAGGTAGGTAGCCAGGGTCTGGTAGGTAAGCAGGTAGGGTTAGGTAGGTATTATATAATAGTGTTGTTATTCACAAATGCAATCAGACTTTGCAATTTTGATTTCATTTTTTATATAAAACAATGTGTCTTCACATCATCTCGACGCCATTAGACATGTGCTGATTCAAACATAGGTAATACATATGCTCTTTGATTTAAGAGCAAAGGTTTATACTCATCGCAGTCGGTGCCGAGGCTCTTAAATCTGTGCACTTTACACTCTAGTGGACTATGATGGTCTTTTGAATAAGGACATATGTTGTATGTAAATGCTGCTATAAGGATTATATCCTAGTGATGAAATTGGAATGAAAGAGCATATGTATCACTAATGTTTGAATTAGCACATGTCTAATGACGTCGAGATGATGTGAAGACACATTGTTTTATATAAAAAATGAAATCAAAATTGCAAAGTCTGATTGCATCTGTGAATAGAAACACTATTATACAATGCATGCAAGAGATTGAACAGTGGGGAATCTGTTCGGTGTTGCTGTGTGAAAAATATCTAACTAAAAAGGGCCTAGAATCTGTCTACAAAAAGGGTTAGGTAGGTAGCCAGGGTCAGGTAGGTAGCCAAGCAGGGCAGGTACGTAGACAGGGTCAGGTAGGTAGCCAGGGTCTGGTAGGTAGCCAGGCAGGGTCTGGTAGGTAGCCAGGGTCAGGCAGCAAGGCTACTTTAATGTAAAAGAAAATAAGAAATCACTTACTCACCTGTCTCTCGTTCCCTCACAGCTCAGCTCCCAGGCAGTATGTGCTCTGCGCGGGCCGCGTGATTATATCACGTCATCGCGTCGCCCACGTCAGCACTATGCGCCGGCGCCTGCTAGGCTTGAGGCCAAGCAGGCAGGTTAGCAGAGCGGAACTCAGGCGGCTCCACTCTGCTAACACCGTGCGGTCCTGTGTCTGAGCGCTCGGGCAAGAGAGCCCGGGCGTTCAGAGGCAGGATGCACCTGGCCCCGCAGCTCTGCATCCGCCGGCAGTGAACTGTTATGTTCACTGCTGACGGACGCAGGAGCAGGACTACTGGGACAGCAGATGTGTCAGCAGCTGCCCCTGGGCCTAGGCCCCCTGAGAGCCTGGGCCCCATGGCAGCTGCTACATCTGCTACCCCTGTAGCTATGCCACTGGTAGCAGCTGCTTTGGGGCCCTGCATCCTGAGAAGACCTAAAAGCCCCTTTGACACATAGGAGATCTGGAGACGGTGTGTTACACAATTACTGAACCCCCAAAACTTCAAAAACTTAACTTTTGGGCATTGGGTATGATTTAGTAAATCCAAGCACTATGTATAATATATTTCCATGTATTTGAGAGTTAGGCATTATGTGAGCCTGCAAATGTTACCAAATAACAGCTTCTGAGAAAGATGCAGCCAAAACACATACAAAAAATGGGACATTACTTACTCAAAAAAACACTGCAATTTTTGGGGCATATTCACAGCTCAGTGGCTGGACTAGACTGAACCCAGTAGCAGGTGCTCTAGCCTATATGTTACCTGGGAAAAATTAACAGGTGCAGCTACTTGCTGAGAAGCAACTCACATACCCCACTGCTAGGGGAACAATTAGATGATAAAAAACTGTACATTAGTTTAATACCTGTTCACACCAGTATGCAGAAAAGCCACAGTATATTTATGGGGAGATACCTTTAATGCAAATATACCAATAAAACAACCACTCACATACCCTCAGAGCATGAGGGGGGTGGTTGCTGGTACTACATTTGCATATAAATAAGGCAATACAGAAGGGTGCCATAAATACAGATACGTGTGGTGCACCACGCTGGCTTACATCCTATCAGTGACATCCATACTATTAGATAAGGTGGGCTGCCCAGCACTTTCTGGGTGTCCAACACAAAACACAGACACCCTCCGCTCCCCACCACTGTTGGGAAGATAACAGGTTGGGCATGTTTTAATTTTTCCAAGGTAGCATATAGGCTAGAGCTGCCTGCTGCTGGGTTTAGTCTAGTCCAGTCATAGAGCTGTGAAAGATGAAACCAGCAAAATCAAACTCCCTAACTATTGATGTCTATGGAGAGGAAAATCTAACTAACTAAGAGCAGTCTGTGTAGTACAGAGAGTGAGCTGAAAATGGCATCCACAAAGCTATACAGTGAAATATATATAACATGGTCATGTGATTTTAGCAGCCAATGAGAGCCCTACACCTCAGCGATGACGTTTTTGACACTTCTCTGTGCTCTGCCCTGATTGGAAGGCTGCCAGAAGTGCAGAAAGGTGAATGGATGTCCACCAAAAGTGCAGAAAGCCGCTGAAAACAAAACTGAAAATGGCGTTTTCGAAACTAGAACTTTACTCAAACAAAAAAAAACTGAAAAAAGTTGGGTTTCGAGTTCAAAAAATTTTCAGAATTTTCTACTAGAGTTTAAAAACTTTTCTAAAACAGTTCGATAAACCCACCATCCTAAAAATGTTTTCCTTTTGTTTTTGATAAAGGTTTTTGGGCCTCTGGCTTGTTTGTGACCTCACTATCTGTTTGCTGACCTTCATCTTTTTCTTGACTACAAAAGCACTCCACCTGTCATGACCTTCAGCTTGTCTGAGAGCATGTTTCTCATGTTCTATGGTAACATGTTTGAAGTCAGCTGTCGCTGCAGGTGACTGCATTGGAGGTAAGAACCTGGGAGTTCCCTGCAGTTACGTTCAGATACATATACAGAGGTTAAAGGGTGAAAACACGGGAACCTTTTAGACTCTGCTCCCTGCCATGGTTGAAACAAATATCCTTGAGTGATCCAGTGGATCCACCTCCCGGCTCCATTGAGCCATTACAGTTATACAGAGGAATGTCCAGGTTCGGGTTTCATATTAAAAAAATCCAGAAAAACTTTCAAAGAAAGGTTTTAAAGAAGGTTAAAAATATAAATCAATCCCTCCGCTCCTCATGCTCTGTAACATTTTGCTAGTAGATCAAACTGGTTCCTTTAGCCCTTTCTAAAAAAGTTAAATTTCCAAAAACACTATTTTAAAATTTACTGTTTGTTTCCTTACCCTTTTAATATCCAACTGTATCCCTAGCTTCCGGGGTGCAAGCATACAGTTTTCGCTTCTCTCCCCTTTTTCCTTACCCCTTTACCTGCCCTCCACAGCAATCCCAAAACCCAAATTAGAAAGGGAAAAAATTTTATCAATATTGAACAAAGAATTAAACAGACCAATCAAAACATGGGAACATAGATTCTTGGAGTACGTGGCCCCTTTTAGACTCTTTCTTGTCTGGTCCCTAACCTTTCCTACTTAAAAGACTTCATTATTTTTTTCCACATGCGCCAATCTCGGCTGAGGGGGGGGTTTTTAAACCCCAGTCATTTCACTGCTGTTTTTGCCTGAAAATTTCCTCCTTGTTCTTGGTAAAGTCCCCTGAAATTTTTTTGGGGACTTCTGGTTTGGTTTTTTAAAATATTTTTTGGGATTTGGATTGGTACCTCAAACTCGGGCGGGCCCTTGCCCTAAAGCTGGGTTTAAACCTTTCCCTTTCTTTCTGTTTTTGGGCCCCCCTGTTTATCCCTGCCCTTTCCCTTTGTTTGCCCTGTTTTTTTTCCACTGGCGTCTGGTTTCTTACATCTCTGTGACTGAGCAACCTTGGTCTCTTGAAGGCAAGTTCAAACTCCTTTGCGGCTCTGGTGACCACCAATAGGCAGCCTTAGGGTATGTTCACACGGTGTGTTGGATGTATTTTGGATCCGAAAAATGCATTCAAAAGCGCTGCTTAAATCGCATCCAAAACACATCCAACACGTATTTTGGCTGCAGCAGGAACGCACCCTATAGTTTTAAATAAGGCATCTGCTACTTTCATGGGGAAACAAGAACGACTTTTTTCTTTGAAATCCAAAAGACGCATAAACAAAGTTGCATTAAACACGGATCGGCGATTACTCATCTGAACGAAAATTTGCGTGTTTTAAAATTAAAACCCAATGAAAAATCAAAACTGAAATTTTTGTTAATGCTGTTTGGGTCCTTTTAGGATCCGAAACAGGGAGCAAACCCACGCGGCCCTAAAAAACCCAGACCCAAAACCCGGATCCAACCTGTCATGTGAACATACCTTTAGACTCTGCTCCCCAGACAGCAGTTGTTGTCTGTATGTTTGTTTGTGTCTCCCTTTGTGCCTGTTGAAGGAATTGCTTCCCGGGAAATATCCCAAAACAAAATTAATAAGTTTAAAAAAAAAAAAAAAAAAAAAGTAAAACCATCCTTTTATGGGATTTAAACAAAAAAGTAAAAAAAAATGAAGTTTATAAAAAAGAAAAAAAAAAAATGATAAAATATAAAAAAATTTTTTAAAAAAAAACACAATTGTGCATACATTCCCCAAAAAAAAAAACCCTGCACATATTAGGAATCCACCGACCTAATAACCCTTTGTATTAATCAAAACAATTTTTAAGTGTAAAAATGTAAATTTAAAAAAAAAACAAAAACAAAAAATTTGATAAAAACTTGAAAAAAAAATTCTGCAATAATATATAAAGTAAAAACTTCAATTTTATTTCCCCCCAAAAAATTTGGGTTCCCGAAAAAACCCCAATGCCCGATACAATTTTTGGGGGGGGGGAAAAAATTTGAAAAAATAAAAAGTTACAAACCGGGGTTTAAACACAAAGGGTGAAAATGTATAAAAGGGGAAATTTGGGCGCCCGTTTTCTTTGTTTTTCTGCGCCTAAACGACTGGGAATCCCCTGTTGGGACGCGGGGATGCGTTTGTTGGGCGCTGTTTCGCCCCCTTTCGGGGCCCCTTTTAACCCATGAAGGGGGGTTAATGGGTCCCCGGTGTGGGTGTTTTGGGGCGGGATGCGAAAAATTTTTGGAATCCCTAAAGGCATGTAAAATCGAGGCTCGGCAAAAGGAGGGGGCTTTCCCAAAGCGCTCGACCTCCGACGGAGAATACCTGGGTTTAAAAACTTGGTTGCAAATGCCCCGGAGGAGGGGGAAGGGGGTTTGGGGGAACGTAAAATGGGAGGGAAACTTTAAGAAAGACCCGCAAAAAAAAATCCGGGCCTCGCCCCGGGGAGGCAGGGTTTTTATGTTTAAAAAAAATCACTTTTTATTAGGTGTAAAAAACTTTTTCAGAAAAGAGCTCAAACCTTCCAAAAAAAAAAAACATAAAAAAAAATAAATTTTCCAAAAAAATCAAAAAGGGGGCGCTACTTTCGGGAATTTTGGAAATATTGTAAAGTGCGGTGGAAAAACCCGCTATATAAATAAAAAATTATTTTTAATTGTTATTATTATTTTGGAAATTCCCAGAAATACAGAAATTTAAATTTCGAAAGCGCTTCCATTGGTCTGCGGGAAAAACCAGCCAATCGGGAATAGGAGCGACAGTGACCCATTAAAAACCCAATGGAGGTTTTGCCCATTGTTGAGCGTTTGCGTTCCCCCATCGCCCAATTGGTCGATGGTGGGATAGCCCGACCATCATCGAAAGATAGTCGTTTGGGTGGGCAGTCGATTATGAGCTATGACCTTTTAAAGTTTTTATGGGAGAGCAAAACCAAAACCCTTCATTTTTTACCCCCAAAAAGGGGGGCCCTGAGAAAGGCGGGAAATTTAACATCCACAACGCCCAAAGGTTTATGTGCTACTTTTAAAGGCAACAAACTTGGGTTTAAAAAAAAGCCACGGGAAAAAAAACCCCAAAACAACATTCACCCCCCTGTCTTGTCCCAAACAGCAGGGAAACCCCTTAAAACCTGCATCATCCACAAATTAAAAATCCCCAGAAGGCAGAAATGTTTTGAACCATCATTTTACTTAAACTGGACTTTTAAAAACCCCTGTCCGGGAATTCCAAAAAAGGAGCCCCAAAACCTGCTGCCCCCCAGATTTAAAAGTGCCGGGAAAAAAAGGATTTTTCATCCCCCAAAAAATTTTTTTTGAAACTGGACTTTGGACTTACCTGTCCTGGGACCCCAGCAGGACCCCCAAACCTGCATGCCCCCCCAGTTTAAAAAGGGGTCCCGGAAAAAGGAGTCTTTAAAACCACCATTTTAGTTAAAGGGGACATTAAATTTTCGGGCCCTTTGTACGGGCAGAATGATTTTTAAAAACCTGTCTGACCCCAGATTAAAAAGTCCCGGGAAAAAGTCTTTAAAACCCCCATTTTATTTTTCACGGGAACTTTGGGCTAACCTGTCCGGGGCCCAAAAGCATGAGCCCCAAACCTCAAAAACCCCAGTTAAAAAGGGGCCGGAAAAAAGGATCTTTCAACCACCATTTTATTTGAAGGGACTTTGGACTTATCGGTCCTGTCCCCGCAAATGACCATTAAACCTGTCTCCCCCACAAAATTCAAAAAGGGCCCGGGAAAAGGAGTCTTTCCCCCCCCCCCCCCAACCCCCCCCAAATTTTAAATTTTTTAAATTTGGACTTTAACTGCCCTTCCGGGGTAGCGCTTACCCCTCCGTTGAGTGGGGAAACCAAATTTAAAGTTCCCATTTGGAAATATGGGGTTAACGTTTCCTGTTAAAACCCCAGGTGCCCTTTTTCTTGGCGATTCTTTTTCAAATTTTTACCCAACGTGTGGGGGGGAAATTTGGTCTCTGTCCCTTTTTTCTTTGCCCCGGTCCATATTTTTCCCGTCCTCAAAACCAAACAGTCTGGCCCAAGTTTTCCTGTCCCTTTCCCTTGAACAATTCAGAGGAATTTTTTTACCAGCTTTTGGGTTTTAAAATGCAATTTTTTAGTGGGTTTAATTCTAAAAAAACACATTTTTTAAAAAAAGGAGGGAAAACCCCCCCATGTCTTTTTTTTCTCTTTTTTAATTAAATTTTAAAGGGGTTTGGCTCAATACAGGGATTGTACCCTTGTTAAAAGTTTCTTGAAAGAAAAAACAAATTTCATTTTGAAAATATTTTTCCCCAAAATCACAGTTTCCTCCCAAATTCCTGTTTCGACAGAAACCCATCCCCCTTGGGGGGCCACTTTTGACAATTGTAAAAGAAAAAATTTTCCTGTTAGAAAACCAAAACATTTTTCCCAAAAAGGGACCTTAAATTTTTCCTAGCTGCATTTCCCCAGCAAAAAAGGGCCCCCAAAAAACCCAAACGGGGAAAATTTGTGCGGGGATGCGGGTTGCATTAACCCCCTGAAGAACAAATGGCGACCCGTTCGTTACGGAGATTCACAGGGCCTGACCCAGCGAGACGGGCCCTAAACCGGTCCTGCAAACGGGAACGATTGCGGGTATGCGTTTTTGTCGCCAGCCTGGAAGGAGACCTTCTTTTGTCCCTTTCTCCCTTTCCCCAGGGTCTTCCCCCCTTTTTGGGCTCGTTTACCACGTGACTTTTCGCTCCATTTTCAGAAATAAAAAAATTTTGGGAAAGGTAGGGAAAAGGGGTTTTTGGGGAAAAAAGCCTCTTTTTAAAAAGACGGCAAAATCACAGCTATTTTTTTAAACCCCTTTCAAAAAAAAAACAAAATTGCTGGTTTCCCAAATATAACTGCAAAGTAATCTATCAAAAAGCTCCCTGCGCTAAAGTGAAAAAAAACGTATCTGAAATGAAATTCAGATAATAAAAGGGTGTGGTTTTGGCACCTATAAATTCATTGGTGACTACAAAATTTTTGGAATTAAAAATTTAACCCGCAAAAGTAATCTATAAAAAAAAAGGGCCCTGCCCCAAAAACCAAAAAACAGTATCTAAAATTATTCGGATAATAAAAAGGGTTTTTTTGACACCTATCAAATTTTCAACTGTGGTGACTAAAAAATTTTGCTGATTTAAAATTTAAGTGAACGGAGCCTCAATGAACAAAGCTGTAGTGCCCCAAATTTAAAAAAAAACCCCGTATCTTTTTATGTATTCGTTTTAATACAATATTTTTAACATTTAAATTCACCTGGGTAAATTTATAAAAATTGCTGGATTAAAATTTAATTTGCAAGGGGGAAATATACCCAAACAAAGGTGGAAGGGGCAAAATTGAAAATGAACCCTATCTGAAATGAAATATGATAAAAAAAAGTGGATTTTGCCCCAAAAACCCAAAAAACCCTGCAGAATTTAGAAAAGATGTGAAACCTTTAAAAATTTCAGGTGCCCCAATACCGGGAAATATTTCAATAGAAAACTTTTTAAAAAATTAAAAAGCAATTGCATTTGAAATTTGCCCTTTACACCCCCTTTGGTGAACTTTAATTTCCAGGTTTTCTTTAAGGGGTTTTGTCTAATCGAATAATAAAAGATATTTCTGGGAAATTCCAATAAAACCCCCGGTGGTGACTATAAAAATTGCGGGGTTCAATTTTTAAAGTGCGGGGGTGGATATATCAAAAAAGGGTGGAATCCCCCAAAAATTTGAAAATGAACACCTATCTAAAAATTATCCCTGATAATAAAAGTGGATTTTTTGCAAAAAACCCCAAAGAGCCCTCAGTTACAAGAAAAAAAGAAATACCCCAAATAATTTTCGGGTTTGGGCCCAAATTTAACCGGGAAAATTTTTTCAATAAAAAAGGGTTAAAAAAAAAAGCATTGCATTTGCAATGTCTACAGAAAATTTCTTGGGAAAACTTTATCCATATTTTTTTATGGGTTTTGTCAAATTCTTTATAATAAAAGATATTTTGGCCCCTTTTCCCAATTCACCTTGTGGTGACTAAAAAAATTTGCGGGATTAAATTTTTAAGTGAAAGGGTGGATATACAAAAAAAGGGTTGGAAGGGGCAAAATTAAAAAATTGAACACCTATTTGAAATTTTTATATGATAAAAAAAGGGGGATTTTTTCACCTAAAAAAGAGCCCTGTTTTATAGAAAAAAATGTGTACCCTTTATAATTTCCCGGCTCCCCAATTTCCCCCGGGAAATTTTTCAATAAAAAAACTTTTAATAAAAAAGCTATTGCAGTCCCAAGGGCCCAACACTAAGTTTTGGGTAAATTTTTTTATCCAGATTCTTTTAAGTGTCTGGTTCGCCCGCGGGGGCCCCCCATCCGCGCCCCCCCGTAAATTTACAGCGGTAATCTTTTTTAAAATCTCTAGCTACGAAATAAAATTCCTTCCAATCTCTAATCAAACCCAAAAAATTTGAAAGGTTCACGTTAATAGTAGAGGTTTTCTGGTGAAGAAATATAATAATTTCGCTGAGCTGTTTGGGCACAAGCAGAGCCACATCCTTCTGCTCTGAGATTCCGGGGAGACACTGAGGCTGAACGGAAACGCTGTTCTATGTAAAAAAGGGGTTATTTGGGTTTTTCCACCTATCCCCAACCCTACACATCCCTTTATGTGTCGCAAACACATTTTTCCCCCCTGCTCTAAACTGTAAGCTGATTGTGCTGGCGCCCAAAAAACAGGGAAACGGCGAAAATGGGCGATCTTAATAATATGCACAATTTTTAAAACCCAAATTATCGCATGATCTAAAAAAAACCGATCAACCCTAAAAACTGGGCCGATTTCAACTTGGCGATAATAAACGGGTCCAAACCCCTTTGGTTAATTTTTACCAATCAAAAATTTAAAGGGCGGGAAAAGTTTTAAAAAAACAGAAAAATGCAGAAAAGAGCTGATTTGGGGGGAGCTAGCGGGGGGGTTGGGCAATCCTGGCCCAAACAGAATAAGCGGGCAAGGGGCCCCCCCTAACCCCATGGAGAACAATGAACAATTTAAAATGGGAAAACCCAAATATAAAGAAATAAAAAAGAAATTTAAAAGTAGTTAAATTTTAAAATTTTTTTTTTTTCGTTAGCCAAGGAAAAAATAATTGGGTTAACGGAAAAAAAAAGAAAAAAAAAATTTAAATTTATTGAATTCATATTTTTTTTTTTTTTTCGTTACCCCCATATTTTTTTTTTTTTGGTTTTCCAAATTTTTTTATTTTTAAAGATCGGGAAAACTAGTAAACTTATCATTTGGGTTTTGGCCCTTTTACAGTTTTTTTTATAGATTGCATGAGGGCTACCCAAAAGAGCGTCGCTCCTCTCCCCCTTGGGCCCCCAAATAACCGCGGGCCCCTTTTTTAAAATTTGCCAAACCCCAAAAAGAAATTTGCTTGCAAATTTTTTTTCCATAGCCCCTATGAGAAGGTAGCCACCCCCCGAGGCTAAGCAGGGCAGCCCCTCTTCCCCCCCAAACCCAATTTACAGGTACAAAAATATTTCCCCATAGACAAAAACTTTTAGGGCCCTTTTATCGCGCCCCCTTTTTCCACTTTAAAAAAGACGCATTACATATGATTGGGGGGATTCATGTCTGCCGCCCTGGGCTAAACCCCAAAAACTCTTTTTTTAGGCCTTTTTTTTTTTGTATTTTTAACTGTCCCTCCTTTTTTAATTTTTATTTGGGCAAATAATTTCACCCTAGGGTTTTAAGGTTCCCCTGGGCCCCCTCCTATTCGGGTTTGGGTGGGGTTTTTGCCCACCAATGAGAAGAGCTTTTAAAAAATTTGAATTACTGTAAATTTTCCCGGCAATTCTCTAATCGGCAATTCCTTGGGGTGTGGGGCCGGTCCGGGGACAAAAGCGATGTTAGGGTTTTTATTAAATTTTTGTTTTAAGAAGGTTTCGTTTTTTTTCAAAATAATATTTTTAAAACCTAATAAAAACGAATTTTTTTATTGATACTCCATGGGCACGGCGCTGAGAGGGCCCCGGGTTTTTATTGCGCCGATCTCCCATAGATACAATTTGGGGGAAGTACTTTCGCTCTTTATTGGCCGAGAAAGCCAAGCCCCGCCAAACTCAACCCAAACAGCTTTTTTTCTGCAATTTTTTTCTGGGGGATTTTGAATGTCCCGCCTTTGAAAATTTTATTGGACAAAAAACTAGTGTTGAGCGATTATTTTCGGGGCAAATTGAAATCGGCAGGTTTTTTTTGGTGATCGGATTTTTTTTGATCATGCGATTTTTTTTATGGGTTTTTTTTGTAGGTTTGAGTTTTTTTCTGATAATGTTTTACACCTAATAAAAAAAGGGGGGAAAATTTTTTTTTAAAATTTATAATCCATGCCGCCCGGACATGTTTAATGATTTTTTTCACTGGTTTCCAGCCTGTCTCGAATCGGAAAAACAGGGAGGCCCGGCCCTTTTTGTGCCTAAGCCCGCCCCTTTCACCCCACCCCCACTGGCGAGGCGCGGGGGAACTTTTTACTGCATGTATGACGCACCTCCCGGACGGCGAATATTAGGCGCAGTCCCGCACTGCGCCTAGGTCCCCCCCCACTGCGCCTCACACATGGCGAGGCGCAAATGAACTTTCCCCCGCGTGTATGGGTCCCCACTAAACCTCGGGCGGGGAATCTTAGGCATAGTCCCCCCCACTGCGCCTAAGTTTTCCCCCACTGGCCCCCAAACCACGGCGAGGGCCGGGGGCGGGGCTTTACCCCCGCAGTATGAGCGCACCTCTTGGCCCCGAAAAATTTCATGAGGGCCCGCTTTCATTTCGTTCGCCCTAAAAAAAGCGCTCTGACGTGGCGGGTTTCATACTTCCCCCCCCAATGAGGCAAAAAAAATTTTAAAAAAACGTCGGGGCCCTTAAGTACTTTTTTAGGGATTTCGGCTTAGGTGGTTAAAGAAAACTTCTCTGGGGCAGCTATATAGAATGTACAGAGTACTACAGTATGATGCCTGTGAAGCAGAGGTGCCAAAGTTATCTGCTTTATGGAGGCTGCAATGAATAAGAGATTAGGGACAGAAAAATTGTCAAATGACAAATACAGTCTTTAAGAAATAAAAAATTCCATTTTTCCTGAAGAACCCCTACGAGACCAGATACAAATGGGCCTTATGTTTGAATATAATATTACTCTTTTTGCCCTTTAAACCCAAACACCAGAAGTTCAGTACTGTCATTATCATTCAATCTTAGTGCACAAGTAACAATTGGAAAAGGGGTTTTGCTTTTTCCTGTCCCAGTCTACACTTCAAAGCTGAAAATTGAGCTTCTAAAATCAAGAATAAATGAACCCCAAATATAATTTTTCCGGGGGGCCCGGGATGAGAAAAATTTAGACTTGTATTTTTTTTTTCCAGGGAAAGTCACAACAAAATAAAACCTAAAAAAACCCAATTTTTCTCTTAAAAAAAACTTGACTTGCTAATTTTTTTACTTAAAAAATTCCCCTTTATTTAATTACGTCTATTCCACCCTTTTAAAAAAATTTTTGCATTCACACCAGGGGGCTGACTTGTGGATACATGTGTTGCTTACAATAAGTCTATCACTTTGTCATATACACGAGGTAACAATATAAAACATGTGTGAACAAATTTGAAGTGTCCCAAACCCTTTGTGTAAAGGGCACAAATAAAGATTTACCAAATTTTCTTTAAAGGGAGTTAGAGCAATAACATAAATAAGCCCACATGTTAAGAGAAAAAATAAGGGGATGAAATGAAGTCTCCCGTATCCCAACCCCCTAAAGGGAAAAGCTTTGCACCTTTTAAAACCACAGTCTACTTTTCTATAAACACACAAATTTGGTTTAGGGGTTTTAACCCAATCCTCAATTTTAAACGAAGCCAAACTTCAAAAAAGGAAAATAAACAGTTGAAAACATCAGGCACATGCACAGGTTTTTAAAAAATTTTTGTCCCTGGGGTATTTTGGTCAACGTAAAAGTGAAGATGGCTGTGCTTCATGTAATATGTACATATGTGTATGGCATTTAAGCTATTTGGTTGAGTTTGAGGACTCATTCCAGTGTAGGTCATTTGGTGATAGTGCTATGATAATTTGCCTCCACTATTAAAACCCTTTTAATGGGCCCGGGAAAGTTCCGGGAATTTTTCAAATAATGGGTTAAAAAGGGAAAATTGAAAAACTTAGGGTAGGCGCCCGATTTGATGGGAAAATGAGAAACAAAGTCCCCCCATTGGGGCCCCCAATGGGCCAAAAGAAAATAAAAAAACTTGTGTGGCCATTTATGGTCAAACGGGGGGTTTTTTTTTCAGGGCCCCCTTTTTGGCTAGGGGCCCAAAAATGCACCATGTATTTTACATAAATGTAGTTTGCTGCCCTCATTGATAGAAAAAAATTTGGGATGGCCCCCCTCTTCATTCATTCTTTGTCTGGTAGCACAGTCAGGGTTTTGGTTTCCAAACCCCAAACCCAAAAAGCCCCAAAAACGGGCTATGTCAACCCTTCTATAAAAAGTAGAATTAGTCATAGAGGCTATAAATTTCTGCCCAATTTTAAAACCCGGTCTTAAATAGGGCCCGCCATGAAAAAATGAAGATAACCCTTTGGGAAACAAGAATTCCAAAAAAGAACCAATATTATTGGAATTCTGCAACATTCATCAAATTCATTGTGTTTCAACACTGGATCAGTAACTTTATAGGGTACCTGATAAACATCCGTCCCCCTTGTCGAAAAATATTGCAAACTTTGCCCCCATAAAAAAAGATTTTTGCATTTTTTGGATTTATCACCACATTGAGTTTTATATATCCCTTAAAGATCGGAAACCAAACCCACAAAATCTGAAAAAACTAAATTTTATATTTTTTTTGTCCTGGCATTAGTTACATAAAGGATCATTTAGAACAAAACTTAAAATCTGAGTTTTTTGGCCCGACCCCCCCCATTTTTGGCAACTTTCACATCTTCCCGAAAAAAAACTTAATTGATAAATAACACATTATGATACTGTGGCTTAGACAGTTATCTCAACTCTTCAATGCTGTTTAATGACTTTTGTTGGATATAAGTTTAGGGGAAAAGGGGGTGTTAAAAAAAATAATTTCTGCCAAATAAATTTTTCACATCTATAGCTTTTATTTGTGGGTCCCGGGGAGGGGGCAAAACTTTGGGGTAATTTTTGTAAGGGATGGTCACTTGGTTTTCCCCTTTTTGAAATGATTTTCAGTTACAGAAAAATTTTTTTTTTTTTCCCGAAAAAGGGAAAAAATGCTGATGGTTTTCAAAAAACAAAAGTGGCACAATATATGGAACAAACCTGGTGTTACAAACACGTCAACATCTTCAATCTTAACTCTCCAATGGCTTTTTTGTTGATCTTTTAATTTGGTTTTTAAGGGGCTATACAATAAATAGGGGTTTCCCCCGAAAAGGCAGTTGTCCCCTTTGGGGGTTTCTTGCTTTTTCTGATGCTAAAACCCCTGTAGATTTCCCCGTAGGTTTCTCTTAACAAAAACCCCCGCCCCGCTTAAAAAATTCCTCATGGGGGGGCACCAGCTAAAGTTCCTCCATTTGGGGCCCCCATGGGCCCAAAAGTTACCAAAATTTTCCCTACAAATTTCCCTCAAAATAGTATTTATTGACAAAAATGTCCCGAGCTACCTTTCCCTAGAATTTTGGTTTCATGGTTTCCAACCCCCACCTGACCTAAAAATTTCCCCGTCCCAAATCCCTTTTTAAAGGGTCACTGTCTTTTTAAGGACTCTTTAACTTGTAATACTCTACGTGCAGCACAGGACTGATACAACAGGCAGTTTAACAGGCCACTGAGTTAAAGGGGTAATTCCACCACAGCAAGTTCTGCTGGAAGGGCCAATTCCTCACCTGAAAGAAGTCTATTTTGCACCTTCAACTTTCTCTCTTGTCTCCTTGATTAATAATCACCACTGTGTGTTTTAACTGGTGGCCGATAATGACGTTGCCTGTGGCCAGGACAGCAGAGACACACATTTTTGGTCATGTGTACTTCCTTTTTATCTCCCCAGCCCAGCTGGGCCACAGGAACTTATTCTAAGACAGTCTTTAATAACACTGCATGACCGCCCGCAACTGAATGCACATAGTGGTGGTCAGTAACCAAGGAGACAAGAGAGCAAGTTAAAGGTGAAAAAAGGCCTGTATTAGGTAAATCATACATATTTTTGAAAATTGCTTACTTTACAGTAATTGGTTCTCCCAGCAGCACTTGCTGTAATTGAAAATGCCCCTTGTGCCAAATAAGTCCCCACGGAACTGAAGTTATCACACAGCCCTTGCCGTCTCCCTGCATTACCTCAACCTCAACTCATTTTCCAGCAGATCAATCGATTCCAAGGCAAATAAGCTCTCTCCTTAGCCAACAGTTGGTCTTCTATTCACAGTTTGATCATCAATTGTTCCATTGCACACTCCACCTGCCAGGAAACAGAATTGCCCTAAAGTCCATTGTTTAAAAGCAGCATTCCAGACTCTTCTCGGACCTTTGGGCCAGAAAGCTCTTCCTGCTTCCCAGATACTTTCACAGGACATGGCAGAGTTCTTTACACCTCCACCAGCCTACAACATTTTGGACCATTAAGTACCCAGACAACATTGGACCACAGTGTAACATGAGATATACATAGTATATTACAGGCCCCTATTAAGTTTAAAAAAAAAAAAAAAACTATACTCACTTTCTTCTGGTCACGGGTTCAAGCACTTTGTCTTTTCAGCCTTCTGTTTTCATTCTTGTACTTCAGACAGACGTCATCCTGGAGCGGTCATGTGCCTCTACTTACATCACGGTTTGGAGCTGTTCATTTCTGAATGGTGTTGTAAGGTAAGTGACACGTGACCGCTGTGGTCAATCATTGGCTGCAGTGGTGACGTTCCTTTTCAGTAGTACAAGAATGAAAAGAGAAGACTGGAGGGACGCACCATTGAACTCAGGGACAGGTGGAAAGGGAGTATAAGTCTTTTTTTTACTTTGATGGGGCCCCAGGAGCTGACTATTAGTTCTTTCTTATGAATTAAACAACCCCTTTAACAGCCAAACATACACCAAAGAGACAATCAAAGGGGGAGGATAAAGTTCACACCCTTTACAAATGGCTTATTCCATGTAATGTGAAATTAATGTTATAAAGAGCGTGTGGAGTTGACTTTTTAAAGTGTGTACCAAATGCTGGCAAAAGAAGTGAAGGGTTGTGTCAAGTTCAGGGGAAAAACTGATGAGAAAACAAAACAAGACTGCATAGACTGAGACAGCCACCATGTAGACCATCCAGTTCTGTAGGATGGCAAACATTGCATTAATATTACAGTCATCTTACAAACAAAATGAGTCACCAAAATTATTAAAATGAAATCATTCATCGGAGCTGTAAGTGTAGATTTGCCAAACTCGTTTTTGTTTAACAATAGCCTCTTCTGCGTCTGTGATTTTAAGGATAGGATGCGTTACACTGGCTTCTGTCTCGGCAGTAGTGTTGTTCAGTTAGTTCCCTGCTCATATCAAGAATGGTTTGACCTAAAAAAAAATTCGGTTTAGGATACCCCGGTCCCAATTTTTATCTCTAAAGCTAACCCAAACGCTAATCCTAAGCCTAACTGTAACCCTGGCCCCAATTTGGGGTTAGGTTTAAGTTTTTAGGGGTTAACACATCGTTTTGAGGTGCTCTTGCTCTGGGGGAACTTCTCCTGCCATGTCACTTTCAATCCAATGTCACCAATGTCACGTTCGACCAGATTTGGACTGGCCTACAGGGGAAACCTCTAGTGGGCCCCTGGATATGGTGCACCCCTCATAGGGCTGCTTTTCAGGTGAAAAGGAAAAAAGAAGCAGGCAGAGGGCAGGAGTCATGTGCAGTATGTGCAGTCATGTACAGTAACTGTAAGGTGGGCCCAAGAATCAACTCCACTGGTGGCCCAAGAATAAACTCCAGTGGTGGATCCCAAGAATCAACTCCAGTGGTGAGCTACAACAATCAACTCCAGTGGTGCGCCAAGAATCAGTTCCACTGGTGGAAGCCAACAATCAACTCCATTAGTGGGCCCCAAGAATAACCTCCACTGATGGGCCCCAGAAACTCCAGTCTGATGCTGCATTGGATATGACTTTGCAGGTACCATGACATAGGGTTTAACTTAAGAAACACATTAAAAACTGTAACCCGATCTTATGGTTAGGGACAATTTTTGCACAGATTTTCAACAAAATTTGATCCAGACTAACCTGAAATTATTCATAGGATTCAGATTAAATTAGACATTGACCTAAATTTGAAGTACAACACTACTCATCAGCCCTGACCTTAGAAGTGGACATAAAAGGGAGAAAAAATTTGCTTCATATTTTAAAGCTATGAGTTGGGTTAGACACAAGAGGCCATTATAACTCTGGTGCTTATAGTTAGAGATGGGTGAATTTTCCCGAAATTCGTTTTCGTTCATTGCCAATTTCCGGGCAAAAAATAACTTCTTTCCGAATTACTTCGGCACGAATCACGTTAAAAAAGCTATTTCCGGGCTGCCATAGCCTGCGGGGTGCTGTAGAACTTGGGCCATGCTTAAATATGCAGAGGAGCTTGGTTTGGTCTTCATACAATGTTGTTTTTAGAGCCCCGCACGGGAATGCCCCGCTCTTAGAATCGTTTCACTAAAAATTCCCCGGGGCACTTAAGAGGGAAAAACTGCCCAAAAAAAATGAAGGGGGAATGTTTGCCTGTAAAGTCATCCGAGAAAGTGAAAAAAAACAAGCGAGAGCTCAGGGGCAACATTAAAGTGACAAGTGTGAGGTGACGGCGCTAGCCACACAGCAGGGGTCAGACAGTGGCACAATATATTCTGGAGGGGGCAAAAACGGAATAGGTCCCAGAGTGCCAATGAACAGAGTGGAGGCCCGGGACAGCCATGAGGTCAACAGGGGCAGGTGCAGAGTGTGTAGGTCACGGCATCACCACAGCACAGCTGAGGTCAGACAGTGGGACAATGACAAAAGTGGGAGGTCACAGCAGCGCCACAGCGAGCATGAGGTCAGACAGTGGCACAATGAACAGTATGGGGTCCGCAAGCCCACGCAGCAGCATGAGGTAAACAGTGGCACAATGACATTCGGGAGGTGGAAAAAAAGGGAGTAGGCCACGAGGGGGGACAAGGACACAGGTGGGGTTTTCCGGCAGCACCACACACGCATGGGGTCAGAAGTGGCACAATGACACGTGGGAGGTCCGGCAGCACAGCAGAGAAGGCAGGGGGCACAATGCATTCGGAGCTGGTAAAAACGGGGTAGGCCACAATGGGACAATGAACAGGTGTAGGTCAGGGCAGCAGCCACAGCAGCAGCATGAGGTTAGACAGGGCACAATGACACATTGTGGAGTTTCAAGGCAGAGCACACACAGCTGAGGTCAGGAGGGGCAAAATGACTTTCGGAGGTGGCAAAAAGGAAAGCCACAGAGTGGAAAAAGCACACAGTGTGTAGGTCACGGCAGCACCCAAAACAGCGCAGCATGGGGTCAAGACAGTTTGGCACAATGACACAGTTGTAGGTCACGGCGCCCACAGCAGCAGCATGAGGTCAGACAGTGACACAAGACACATTGGTAGGCACGGCAGCAGCCACACAGCAGTATGAGGTCAGGCAGTGGCACAATGACTTCTAAAGGGCAAAACAGGAGAAGGCCAAGAGGGGGAAAAAGACACAGTGGGGTAGGTCACGGCAGCAGCCACGCAGCGGGCATGGGGTCAGACAGTGGCACAATGACACAGTGTGGGGGTCACGGCAGAGCCACACAGCGCATGAGGTCAACGGGGCAAAATTACACGTGTGTAGGCCCGGGCAGCACCACAGCAGCAATGAGGTCAGGGCAGTGGCACAATAAACACGTGTGTAGGCCCGGGCAGCAGCCACAGCGCAGCATGGGGGTCAGCAGTGGCCAAGACATTCGGAGGTGGAAAAAAAAACAGGATAGGCCACAGATGGGACAATGACCATTTGGGTAGGTCACAGCAGCCACAGCAGAGCATGGGTCAGGCAGTGGACAATGACATTCTGGGGGCAAAAACAGGAATAGGCCACAGAGGGGACAATGACACAGTGTGGGGTCAGGGGCAGCACCCACGCGGGCAGCATGAGGCAGACAGTGGCACAATGACACAGGGGTGGAGGTCAGGCGCAGCCCAGCACCCAATGAGGTCAACAGTGACCAATGACACAGTGTGTAGGTCGGGGGCGCACCCACGCAGCACGAGGTGGGCCCAGGGGCCAAGAAAACTGAGGTGGAAAAAACAGGAGTGGGGCACAGAGTGGAAAATACACAGTGTGTAGGCCACCAGAGCCACACAAGCATGGGGTCAACTGGCCAATGACACAGTGTGGAGGTCCGGCAGCACCCAAAAGCACACATGGGGGTCAGGCAGTGGCCAATGCATTCTGGAGGGGGCAAAAACGGAGTGGGGCCCGGGTGGGACAATGACACAGTGTGTAGGTCACAGCAGCAGCCACAGCAGCGCAGAGGTCAGGCGGGCACAATGACTTTGGAGGTGGCAAAAACGGAGTAGGCCACGAGTGGGACAATGACCAGTGGGGAGGTCAAGCACAGCCACAGCAACGCTGAGGTCAGACAGTGGCAAATGACAGGTGTGGAGGTGGGGGGCAAACCAGTCCCGGGTAAAGATGGTTGGGGCAGATGAGAAATGTCCAGATGTGTGGCATAAGGCGGGGGCGGCATCAAATAGGGGCTGGGCAGGTAGTTTAAACCCAGACTCTTTTCCACAGTTTGGGTGAGGCTTATGGCTGAGTAGTTGACGCCAAAGGGCATTGGGTTGGAAATCCTTGCCATCCACGCCTGATTCTTTTGACAAAGGGTCGTCTTTCCCACATTTCCCGGGGAAAAGGGGGGTTTCCCCTTTGGGGGTAACGAGGGCCCCTCTGCCGCACGAAACCCGCTCTGGGGGCCACATACGGGCCGGGGCAGGACGCTTCTCCACGCAAACTCGCAAGTTGGGGCCCCACATCCAGTTTGGCTCCCAGTAGCCAGGGATCTTCAACGGGGGGTGGCAGAGTTTTTGTCCAATAGGCCACCACCTGTTGTTCGGGACTGTCCGGGTCCTGCTGCTGCTGCTGCTGCTGCAAAAAAGACTACCCCCCTAACTAGGGGGGGTAAAGGAAGCGCTCATCATGCTCCAGACTTGGGTTACTGTGAGGAGCGGGTACTGCCCCCCCCCCCCCCCCCCCCCCCTTCCCCCCCAGCCCGCGGCAGTATATGAGCGCTGGGGAACCCCCCCGGTCAGCCCGTCAGAGGGGGGACGAGCCGAAACATGGGAGCGGCCAACTGTTAGGGGGGGGATTCCTTATATATTTGATTTTCCTCCCTCTCAAAGCGGGGAAAAAGGCCCCCCTTTTGGCCGGTACGAGGGCCAATAGGGTGGAACCCAGAATCATTCCCTCTGCCAATGTACTACGGCTGTCACAGCCGGGGCAAATAAGCATGCTGGGGGCCATCTGCACAAGTGACTCCGGGGGCTCCCCCCCATTTCCCACTGTATACTCCACGGTGTTTGGATCATCCCCTCGTTTTTCCCTCTCTCCATCCCCCTCCCCCAGCTGCCCCTGCCCCTTCCCCCTTTTTGTCCCCTAGTAAAAATCCATCATTTCACCAGACAATGTTTCTGCCCCAAATTTCCTCCCCTTTCTCCTCCTCCCCATTTCAGTCCCCACCGGATCAGTGGCCACAGATGTAGTCGCCCGTCTCCACCCCCTGCCCAGACGATTTTTCAGCATTTTCCCAGGACATGAAGCTTGGAATGACTTATTCATCCCGTATCCGGGCGATGACAAATAACTAACCTTCCTGAATACCTCAACAAACGGCGGTTCACCCCTACGCCACGGCGACATCAAAGTTACACAGGGGGTACTCTCCCCGCCTGGATCATAAAAAAAAATCTAATGACCCTTTTTCTGTTTAACAGTCGGTCAACATGTCAGGCTGGAATTCAATGGGTGGAAACATCACAAATCAGAGTGTGTTGGGGAGGCCGTTTTGCCCCTTAACTAGGAGGGTGTTCCTGGCTTTGTACGAAGGTAAAGTGCATCACAGTTTCCGGGGCCCTTTTTTGAAAGTTCTGAAAAATCGGGGGGAAAACTTAGGAACCCTTTTCACAAAACCCGATTTAACCGTGGCCATGCAGGGCGCTGGGCCACCCTCCCCTGGGAAACCGGGGAAACCCTTTTCCTCCCATTGCCTCACCAGGGGTTCCGATTGCAGTTGCTGGGAAACCCCACATTGATTTCTTGCTGCATGACCGGAGCAGTTCCCCCCTGTGTGACTTCGTTCGCCGAGGCAAACCAGGTTAAAAATGCGTGACACCGTTTTCCCAAAACATGGGTTGATGGAGCAGTATTTGGAGGCTGAGATGGTGGGGTGGTGGGGGGAGGAGGCGGGCATTGGGCCCGAAACCAGTTTTAAACATGGAGGGAAAGCGGCGTCCCTTCCAAAGTTGTTGGTGTGCCTGGGCAGGAAGCACATTCACCCCGTGGGCCCTAAAGGACTGTACGGGCCCGACCGTAGTTACAGCCCGACGTCCCCGCTGCCCTGACCTTGGGAAAAAACTGTAAGCCAAGGACTGGCCCACCCCCCTGTTTTACATATTTATGAAGTGCTGGTAATGCCTTTTTTGATAAGAAATTACGGGTTGGATCTCTCCACTCGGCTCGGCACAAGCCATTAGTTCTCTGAATGGTGCAGATCCACCATTTGGGAAAGGGGGGACTGCAATAACCCAAAAACTTGGCGGACATGTTGTTGTGCACCCTTTGGTGGTTGGCCAACTGTTATCTCTTTTAAACCCTCGCTGAACGACTGCGGCGCCCTGATAGGGGAGAGGAGCTCTGGGCCCCGAATGAGTCAAAAAAGAAACACTCCCCTTTGCAGAGGGGGTGGGCCTTTACTTGCAAAGGAGGGTGCCCTGGGCGCTGCTGCTGCTGTTTTTTGGGGGGGCAGGGTGGCCCACCCCATCTGAGCCACGTTTCCCCAGGCCACCGGGTGGGGACGCGCAGTGTTTTACGCAGGGCCGTGGTGCCAACGTTAGTCCCCGGCCACGCTTCCCTTTCCTTTACAGATTTACATAACCCTATTCGGTCCTCCGGGTTTAGCAAGAACTGCCACACCGCCAGTATCGGGTTTTACCGCCAACGTCCCACGAGTGTCTCTGCCGCCCCTGTCGCTGAGCCCCCGGCCGCTACTTTCTTGGGCCTGCGAAGAGGTTTTTTACCCCCCGGGCTTGGCTCCCCCCCCCACACGCGCTGTCCTGTGATCACCCGGGCCCAACCCCACCCACTTTTTGGCTGCGCCGGCCCGATGCGCAAGTGACGCCCTCTTTCGAAATGATGAAGCCCTTGCCTCACCCCCGGGTCCCCAAAATGCGGGCGGCTAATATCATCTATTTGTGTTTTATGTCACGCTGTCCTTTTAAACCCGGGCTTGGTATGCAGAGCTGACCCCTCACACATGTCCTCCCCCAAGCCCTCTCAAACATTTTATACTTTTCCGCCTACGCAAAACAGGGGATATTTGGGCCCCCTTTCTTCGCTGCCAGAAGCTGCTGACTGCCCTCCTCAAATTGTTCACCTCGCTAGATAGTGGCGCTGAGGCCCCAACCCCTAGGAGTCTTTGCTGAGGAACCGGAGGGGGCAGAGGCGGGTTTAGGACAGGGGAGGGGCCCTGCCCCTCCCGGGCCAGGCCCAAATAAAGGGTTGTGTCTGACGTTCCCCCCGACCTTGGGTGGGGTTGTCAGTGTCATCTGGGGGGAAGTGGGTGACCAGTCAACCAATTTTCCAACCCTGGGGGTTGTGAAAACACAACCCGCCGCTAGATGACACGGGAGTTGTGGCCTCACCGAGTGACCCCTGCTGCGACTCCCCTTCTGTGCAGACCGGGGCCCGGAATTTTTGGCTTTTCGCCCCTCGCAGGTGAAACCGCCAACCTCTTGTCTGACTATGTTGTTCTAAAAGTACAGACACTGTTTGATGAAGAATCTGATATGATAAAAACCACCCGTATTTTTATGCCAAATGAACCCCTAAGAAGCTTGGGGAACCCTTGGATATAATTTTCGTCCAAAAATGGGCAGGAAAAATTGACTTGTATGTGCCGTTTAAAAACTCGTGTATTTTACTGAATGTAAAAGCACAAACAGGCTTTAATAACCTTGGATATGAATTTGCTACAGAATTTCTTTGTGGTGGGAAAAAAAAAAAGTATTTTTTACTGAGGACAAACTGCAGAAAAACCTTAATTAACCCCTGATGTAAATTTCGCAAATAAAATTTACAAAAACCCCAAAAATAGTGCTTTTTAGGTTTACAAATTTGGGGTTTTCTCGCCCACAAAAAAGAGATAAAATTGGGAATTAACCCTTGCTTTTGAATTATCACAGGAAAAATGTAATATTTTCGTGTTGAAAAAAAAGGTTTCTTTTGGGGGCAGCAACCGCAAAACAAGCTTAATTAACCCCCGGAGTAAAATTTTGCAAAAGAAATTTACAACCACAAAATGTAGTTTTTAGCGTGTTACAATTTGGGGTTTTCTACCCAACAACAAGAGTTTTAAAATTTTAAAATTTAAAATTCGCTTGTAATTATGCTACAGGAAAAAAATTTTATATTTTGGCTTGAAAAAAGACGGTTTTTGGGGGCGCACCCAGCAAAAAACGCTTAATTAACCCCCGGATGTAAATGCGCCAAACAATTGGGCCACCACAAACTATAAGCTTTGTAGCGGTTACAATTGTGTGTTTTTAGTACACAACAAAAAGGGTAAAATTGTAAAATTAACCTTTGCTTGTGAATTATGCTAAGGAAAAAAAATATATATTTTGGCGTTGAAAATGCGGTTTTTTGGGGTCAGACACCACAAAACAATGTTTAAATTAACCCCCGGATGTAAATTGCCCAAAAGAATTGAGCAACCCCAAAAAAGTAGCTTTAGTGTTACAATTTTCGTGTTTTTACGCCCCACAACAAAAGATAAAAATTTTAATTAACCTTCGCTTTTGAATTATGTCAGGAAAAATGTATTATTTTTCGTTGAAAAGACGTTTTTTGGGGTAAACACACCAGCAAAACAAAACTTAATTTCCCCTGGATGAAATTGCGCCAAAAAATTGGGCCACCAAAAAAAGGCTTTTTGTGTTTACAATTGCTTTTTTCTGTACACAACAAGGGAAAAATTGAATTAACCTTCGCTTGTGAATTATGTACAGGAAAAATGATAGTTTTGGCGTTGAAAAAGATGGTTTTTGGGGGGCACACACCAGCAAAAAAAACGCTTAAATTAAACCCCCCGGGTGTAAATTTGGGAATAGAATTGGCAGCCAAAAATGAAGTGGGATTTGTATTTTGTAAAAATCGTTTTTTTAAAAAGAATACAACAGAAATTTCTTGACCCATTGGATATTGAAGTATATCATGTCAGTGGACGCACACGATTTCAGACCAATACCCCAAAAAACAAAAAAAACATTAAAAAACAGTATGAGACAAATGAACACCCCCGAAAAACGCTGTATAAAAATCAGTTTTTTCAGTGAGAGCCTCCAAAAACAGCCCCGCAGCACCTTTCCCCGATCATATAGTGGAGGAGTGTGAGCCCCGGGTGGCGCCCCATTATATATCGGTGACATCACAGAATCCCCCCCGGGCTTGATTGGCTCCATCCTGCACATTCATGCAGGGTATGCCCCTTTTTTCCCCCAGAGTGCTTTGCCCATGTAGCCCATGGCTCGCAGCAAATTTTTTCAATCAAACACACTTCGTTCACCCAAGACCCCAAAGTTGACTTCGTTCCGAAACCCAAGTTTCCGAAAATTTTAAACGAATTCCCTTGTTATAACGATTCGCCCTTCCCACTTATAGTATTTATAAACTTTAAGTTAAATTTCCCTTTAAATCATAGTGCCAATTTTAAATGGAAAAGGGGAATTAAAAGGGTGGCGCGCGAGCGCGGCAAAAAATTGCATGGGAAACGCCACTTTTTTGTGTGCCACGCCCCCCTTCAAAAAACCACCCCACCTTGCAACTACATAATGCTTTGGAAGAAACCAGGTGACCCTTATAGCCGGGTAGTACCCCCCATAACCGGTTTCCCCCTTACGGGCAGGTAGATGCCCATTTGTGCAAGGTGATGCCCCCCTTGTACTAGGTAATGCCCCCCTTTTTTTAGCCAGGTAGTTCCCCCCCTTTGTAGCCATGTGCCCCCCTTTAAAGCGGTATTTCCCCCCTTTTGTAGTAGGTATTGCCCCCTTTATATCGGTAGGTAGTGCCCCCTTTAGTATTCGGTTTGGTTTCCCCCTTTTTTGTACCGCCGGGTAGGTAGTTCCCCCCTTTAGTAGCCAGCTGGGTTTCCCCCCTTTTGTACCACCCAGGTAGTTCCCCCCCTTTTTTCCAGCCCGGAGTTGCCCCCATTGAAGCAGCCGGGGAGTTCCCCCATTGTGCCGCCAGGTATTGCCCCCATTGTAGCCGGGGGTAGTTCCCCAAAACCAGGGGGTACCCCCCCAGAAGGGTATTGCCCCCTTTGTGCCAGCCGTAGTTGCCCCCATTGTACCACCCGGGTTTAGCCCCCCCATTGTACCGCCGGTTTGCCCCATTGTACCCACCATATTGCCCCCATTGTAGCCAGCCAGGAGACCCCCCCATTGTGCCACCCAGGATTGCCCCCTTTTGTACCCAAAGGTATTGCCCCCTTTGTAGCCCCCCCATTTTAGTTAAAAAAAATAAAAAAAAATTTCCCACTTCCTCACCAGGCCCTGCAGCTCCGGGCCAGGCTCCCCCCCGATCTCCTCAAACGGGGGGGAATGAGAGCAGCCGCGCGTCACTTTCCCCTCAACGTGATCTGTGTGTACCGCGCGCACAACGCGGACATACAGGGGGGGGGAGGGAGCGCTCCCCCTGCCTCCTCCCCGCCAGTGAGACGCGGGGGGTGAGGGACCCTGCCCCCCTTTCACCCCCCGTGGGAAGGCCCGGCGGCCCCGGAGTGGGCACAAGCGCTACTCCGGCGCCGCGGCCTTTTAAAGGCCCCCGTGCCTGCTGGCGGCGGAGAAAAATGCCAAACTCCCCGGGGGCGGGGGGACCCCCAAAAAAACGGGGGGGCCCCCCCGCCAAAAACGGGAGGTTGGCTGTATGCTTTTAAAAGGGAAATGTGGGAAAACCCAAAGAACATTCAGTAGCTCAACACAGTCCATGGACCAATGTCTGTACAATTGCCTGAATCTACCATATAAGAGGCAATTCACCCACACACTGTGCAACATGTACTGGTGGTACAGCAGGGTCTTTGAGAGAGAACTGTCTGTGAGACACTTTGTGGCAAGTTGAAAAGTGGTGATAGGTCTATTACCTCTGTTCTATGTGAGTCACAAACTCACATTTTATAGATTTATTTAAATTTTATTTCCCAATAATACATCCAGGGTTTTGTGAGAACCTGCATTATTGCTGGTAGCATCAAAATAATTTTAGTTGAGTTTGGAAATATAATTAAAGATGTGAATAAAAACTTTCACACAATTTCACGGAAGCAGTATCCAATGCCTTTATTTCCCATGGGTGCAGAGCAAGAATGTATCGAGCCAAATACCTGTGGTTGGTCTTATAAAAATACCATATCTACATTTAGATTACTTCACATTAAACAATAAGATACAAGCTGCCAGTGTGCGTTGCCTAAAGTAATGAAATGATACGTACAGAATAACTGCACAATCACTGCCTTGTATATGACTAATAAACCATGAAAAAGTAATATTTGGCATACGTTTGGAGAAAAAGGCATTTACATTGTGTGAATGTGAAAACAGTGGGACATTTGCAATGCACACTGTGCCCAAAGAAATGTATTTTATGGCAACCCCAAGTGACTTTGGCACCCATTCACTCACTTGGCTGTCCTAGTCACTAATTGACATTGTGCTGACTTGTATTAGCCAATATTCTAGTATAAATGTTGAGTGCTTCAAAAAAGAAATGCTGGAAGGAGAGATATGTAACCATGTTAAAGGGATTGTTTCATTAACCCCTTCCTGGTCATAATAATATGGTGCTTCATTTTTTTTCCTTCCCACCGTCCCAGAGTCATAACTTTTTTATTTTTCCATCTACAGTAACATATGAGGGTTTGAGTTTTTTGGGACAAGATGTACTGTTTAATGGAGCTATTTTTGGTACCATATAGTATACTGGGAAGCTGAAAAGAAATTCTCAATGGGGTGAAATATGAAAAAAAACGTACCAAGTTGGTGGGGTTTTGTTTCTCTGGTGTTCATTCTTTAGTACAAATATCTTATCTGTATTCTGCAGGTTGATAGGATTTCTATGATAGAAGATATAAAGGGTTTTCATAAAATTTTAGTACATTTAAAATAACTAAAAACATTCTCTGTTTCTTAAATTTGCTTTGCAGTGCCATTTTCTGTAACAAACAACAATTTGGTTTTTCACCTATGGATCTGGGATTGGGTGATTTTTTGCGGGGTGTAGTTTTTATTGGTACAATTTTGGGACATGTGCAACTTTTTGTGATCACTTTTTATTCCAATTTTCAGGGGACGTGAATTGGAAAAATAAACGTAATTTTGGCATTTTGAATTTTTCTATAAGGTTCTGCATACGGGATAAATGATGTTACATTTTAATAGATCAAACTTTTACGGATGTGGCAATTGAAATAATATGGAACTTTTTCATTTCTTTATTCTTTTATTTGTAAAATTGCAAAAGGCGGGTGATTTGGACTTTTAGTATTTTATATTATATTTTACGCTTTTAAAACTTTTTTCTTTAATTTTACTTATATAAATAATGCAGAAGGGTGTATCAAGATGGTGGTTCTATTAATTCTTGTCTGAGGCAGCAAATAACAGAAGCACTAACATGGCAGCTATCAAAACCTTCATTAGGCTTCCTTTAAAAACCTGATTTCTAACCTCTCAATTTATCCCTTTGTAATGGTGAAGGAATAACTCCTTTTCTATTACCAAGTCTGGTGGAACACCACCTATTGACAGGAGAACCTTATGTAAAAAGTAATTTACTAGCTCCAATAAGGGATCCCAAACATCCTACTTGGGTAGTCATCCCTAATCTGATGGACATAAAACATATAAGGTTTCCTTGTGAGACCCTCTGCAATGGGTGACACTTGTAGACAGAGGTGAGAAATCACAATTTAAAATGTCATGCCTGACCTCCCAACATGTTTCACCAGCTAAACTGGCTTCATCAGGGGACAGAGGCCCGGTCACATGTGGTCTAGCTCATTTCCTTTAATATCATGTTAGGTGCACACCCTATTCAGGTGCTCACCAATTAGCCACCAGAGAATCAACAAACCCCTTCCCCTTTTACCGCCTGCATGCATACTGATACTATTTTGGCTTGCGCTGCTATGTTCTTATAAACAAAAATTCTCAGACAAATTCACCATCTCCATAGCAGGCTTGCGCCCTTTCTTACCATGCCGCCCACACCCGCGTACTGTATCAATGGAGATATCTGCCCTGACTGTGGTGGACTTCCGTCCATTTTCTCTCAAATTATTGCGTGGCTCACCTAGAACGGACTAAGCAGAATAGGTGTTATGTTTTACAGCACACTACTAGCTTTATCACTTCCAATAAACCCTTTCTCCTCCGTGTCTAATATGCATATTCATTGGGAATACATACTCCATTATACTGTACACTTAGTAGGATCACCCAAAAAAAAGGATGTTTATACTATGGGGGACATGTATGAAAAATGGCGCCACTTCAACAGTCGCACTTCTCAGTAAGTTAGTCTATCATTCGTCAGTATGTATGAAAATGTCTTATAGCACAACGCTGTGAAAAAAATGTATGCAAGAAAAAAGTTGATGCAAAAAGTGTCTGTGCCAAAACTTGCCCCAACCTCACCACTTTGAAATTCACATGGATTAGTCCGACACTTTTGCACTGCATTCTCACTCCACATTCATAAATGTGTCTAAACTTATGAATGTGGCGCAACATCCCCCTAAGGCTATGTTCACACGTTAATTTTTGGACGTTTCTCGCCCCGTATTTCGCGCCGTACTGCGCTAAATAAGGGGAGAGATACGTCCCAGTCATTACGGTAATCCACCGTTCTCTTAGAGAACTATGGATTACGTCTCCTCTCCCCGCTCGCACAATATGCCACGGGGGGAGATAAGTGACATGTCAATTATTCACGGCGTATATACATTGTGGCAATCTTCACAATGTGACATTTTGACTTGACTTTGACCATAATGTATGAAGAGAAGAAGGTACCAGTAAGAATCGGTAATGTTAATGGGAATGGGTGAAAGTGATAGGACTTTGTTGGACTAGAGTACTTTTGGCCCGCAGGGACAATGATTCTGTAACGAAACTTTTGTCCCTCAACAAAGGAACCCTTTTTGGTTTGTTAAATCCTGCTTCAGATTATTCATTATTTAGCATCAGAAAGAGGAAAAAAGAAGCAACTAAGCACTATGGTACAAATGACCATGGTGTAAAAGGGAATTAAGGCAGGGTCACCCTTATGGGTATAGTAGGATTAACCCCAGAAGTATAAGGCAGTAACCCCAGGTATATAGAGCAGTAACTCAGATGTATAGGACAGTAACCCCACGTGTATAGTATAGGACAGTAACCCCACGTGTATAGGGCAGTAACCCCAGGTATATAGAGCAGTAGCCTCAAGTGTATAGAGCAGTAACCCCAGGTATGTAGGGCAGCAACCCCAGGTGTATAGGGCAGTAACCCCAAGTGTATAGAGCAGTAACCCCTGGTGTATAGGACAGTAGTCCCAGGTATATAGTGCAGTAACCCCAGGTGTGTAGGACAGTAACCCCAAGTGTATAGAGCAGTAAACCCAGGTGTATAAGACAGTAGCCACAGGTATATAGTGCAGTAACCCCAGGTGTATAGAGCAGTAGCCTCAAGTGTATAAAGCAGTAACCCCAGGTATGTAGGGCAGTAACCCCAAGTGTATAGAGCAGTAACCCCAGGTGTATAAGACAGTAGCCCCAAGTATATAGTGCAGTAACCCCAGGTGTCTTGGGCAGGAGCCGCAAGTGTATAGAGCAGTAACCCCTGGTGTCAGAGACAGTAGCCCCAGGTATATAGTGCAGTAACCCCAGGTGTATAGGGCAGTAGTCTCAAGTGTATAGAGCAGTAACCCCTGGTGTATAGGACAGTAGCCCCAGGTACATAGGGAAGTAACTCCAGGTGTATAAGACAATAGCCCAGTTATACAGGGCAGTAAAACCTACAAGCAGGACAATCTAAATTGCATTATAAGCCCTTGGTGCACTGGGCCTTGCCTACAGAACCACTCACCAATTTTTCAATTACCCACCTCAACATTCAAATCTCCCAATAAGAAAAAATATGACTTGTAGCGAGGGGGTGGCATGTTTGTTTTTGAAAATTTTTGGGGAAAAGAAAATTGTCGTTTTTTTTTCTTGTGTTTGTCGAAATTTTTTTTTTCCAACCGGGTTAGGGGAGTTTTTTTTTCCCGAATGTTGAGGTGGATGATCAGAAAATCAGCATTAAATTCTGGTCTGTTAACAGGTTACCATGAGGCTACTATGCTTGTAGGGGCCCCGGGCAAATGACTTCTGTGCTCATGTGTTAAGATGGCACTGCCTACAAGCTTGTGATGGTATGGCAATGGGCCTACTGGTCATCACCTCACTGTTCTCACTTTGAGGCACAAGATTTAGTTACAACAGTTGCAGGTCACAGTTTTGATGTTGTTTTGTCAGGTAGACTCTGTCTCTAGACCCTTGCACCAAGGGTTTTATACTTATTTTTTGGGCTTCTGCACCTGGGCGATGAAATGTTTTCCAATTACTGCGCTGGGGGATTCCCTTCCTTGTAGCTGCTCTTTTTTTTCCTTCGTAGGCATTCTTCCTCCTCTTAATCTTAACGGGCCCCAATTTTTGATGAACTTAATGGTTTGGTTTTAAGGAAACCTGTCACTTAGTTTTTGCCCCCTTGTTTTAGGACAAAAAAAGGGGTAGTTTTTGCCCTGCTGTTTCCAGCGCTGTTTTCCCTTATGCTGTAAGATGCGGAGTTTTCGTGTTTTTAAATTGCTCAATCTGCAGTTTTCGGGCCAGAAAGAGTCTTTCGAAGATTTCCTTCAAAAGTGTCTTTTTTTTTTTTCAAACCCCGCCCCCCTAAGGCAAGCCCCCCCCATTCAACTAAAAAACCTATTACTTTAAATTTATTATTATTTTTTATTATTATTTTTTTTAAAAGGGCCCCATTGATTCCAGGGCGTTTGTCCCATTCGGGGGGTTCAAAACTTTAAAAATAAGTAAAAAGAGTACAGTGATAAGGGATAATGAAATTGGAAAGACAGGGGGGAGGGGGGACCCTCCCCGCGGGGGCTTAAAAATCTAAAAGGGGGGGAAAAGGGAAAAACAGGAGGTGAGGGGGGGACTGTCTGTGGAGGAAGTATGCCCAAGTTTAGTGAAGGTTATGGGAAAGCCTGAAGAAATGGGTTTTCAGGTTGCTTTTGAAGTGGTAAAAAGGGGAGGAGAGTTGTTTGTGTTGGGGCAGTGAGTTCCAGAGTGTGGGTTGAAGCCGGGAGGTTTGGGGGGGGGGGGGGGGGGGACGGTTGTTGTGGGGCTGAAAAGGGGGGAGAGCGAGGAAAATTTTTTTTCCTTTTGTGAGGGGGGGAGAGTGCTGGGGGGGGGGGGTTTTTTGGGAAAAATTTGGGCAAAAGGATGTATGGAGGGGGGGGAGGGCCCTTGGAGACCCTTTTGTAGGTCATTGTTAGTAGCTTGAATAAATTTCGCTGGGCAAGGGGAGGCCGGGGAAGGGATTGGCGGGGGGGAGGGTAGAAGTAGGAGGAGAGAGGGGAAAAGACGGGCAGGGGTTTTAAAGGATGGTTTTGGAGGGGGGGCGGGGGGTGTTACTGGGAGGCCATGAAAATGGATGTTGCAATAGTCTATGCGGGAGGTGACAAGGGAAATGGCCCACCCTTTTTTGGTAGTGTCTTTCCCGGAGGATTTGGCGGATGCGAGAGATGTTTTTTCAGGTGGAGGTGGCAGGCAGAGGTGGGGGTTTGGAGGGTGGTTTAAAAGGGATAAAGCAGAGTTAGGTTACCCCAAGACAGCGGATTTGGGGGGGTTGGGGGGAGGGTAAAAGTTTTAGACCCCTTTGGGACTTTTAATAGAGAGATCGGGGGGGGGTAGAGTTGGTGGTGGGAAAGATGATGAGTTCTGTTTTTCCACATTTTTTCTTTTAGGAGAGTGATGAAAAGAAGGAGGAAATGGGGGGACAGCATTTCGGGACCCGGGAGAGTAAAAAGAAGTGGCATCTGGGCCAGAATGTAGATTTGGGTTTTTCATCAGTTTAAAGGTGGTTAAAAAAAGCCATGTGATTTTTGGGTGCTGCCGAGGGAAAAGGGTTTGTGATGAGAAGAGTAGGGGAAACCAGGCCCTGACCCGGGGGGACACCAACGAGGTGGCCGGGGGGGGGAGGTGGAGCAAAAATGGAGACGCTGAAAGCCCAAACAGTGGGGTTTCGAGGAGATCCAGGAAAGGGGCCAAAGTCCGTGTTTCCCGGGGGAAGGAGAGGATTTGTAGCAGGGGGGAATGGTCGACAGTGTAAAGGCAGGGGGACAGGGCCAAGAGGAGGGCACCGAGTAGTGGCATGAGGGTTTAGCAGTTTAAAAGATATTTGTGGAATTTTTGGGTTTGGGCAGTTTCGGTTGAGTGGTGGGGTTTGAAAACCCGATTGTAGTGGGTCAAGAAGAGAGTTTTGGGGGAGGGGGGGAGGACAGCTGAAGATAGACGTGGGTGCCCCGAGGGGTTTGGAAGCAAAAGGGGCCGTGAGATGGGGCGGTTTTTTTTGGGCGAGAAGGGGGGGTCAAGGGTTGTTTTTTTAGGGATTGGAAGTGATTGTAGCTTTTTTAAGGGGGAGGGGGAAAATGCCAGGGTTATTGTTTGGTTGGAAAAAATGGGTGAGTGCTGGGTGTTTGAAGCCTTTAGGTTTTGGGAGAGGTGGGGATTTGGGAGTGGGTCAAGACTACGGTAGTGAGGTTGGAAATTTTGGCAGTTTAAGGAGGGGGAGCCCCTTTTAAAGGTGGGCCGTGGGGGAAACAAGTTAAAGGGGGAAAAGCAGGTTTTCAAGGGTTAAGGGAGGGTGGTGGGGACCCGGGGTGAAGCTTCTTTGTTTAGGTTGATCTTCTGGAAAGGGAAATGAATTTGGGAAAATCATTTTCTGGGAAAGGGGGATGGGGGGGAAAGGGGGGGGGGGGACCGGGAAAAAGGAGTTGAAGGTTTTGAATAATTGTTGGGGTTGTGGGGTAATTTGGGGGTTTAATAGGTAGAAAACATGTGGGAAAAATTTTCCCCTGGGTGGGGGTAGCCTTTGGTGGGTGGGGGCTTAAAACCTTTCTCAAAGAATTAAAATTTAAGGGGGAAATGCTCAAAACTGCTGCATCTTAAAGAATAAGGGTAAAATTGCTGGAAAAAGCGGTCTGGGCACTTTGCTTGTGCTGGACTAAACAAGGGGGGGACAAACCCATGTGACAAAATTCCCTTTTTTAAAAACCTTTCACACTGCCAAAGGTCCCGTGAGTTACACGTGAACTTTAGGATAAATAAATCCAAAAGAGTGTGTAAAGGGGCTTCACAGCTCTTTTCCCCCAAGGCCCTTTTCTCTATGAAAAAAAAAGTCAGTGAGATTTTGAAAGACGAAATTTAAAACCTTACACCAACCAAAATTTAAAGGTTTGGGTGTCCCCCAAAGGGGGATATTTTTCCCCCCTTTAAAGTGGCCCCAAAAGTCTGGAGTCCTTGTTAGGAATTTTAAGATACTTCTGAAAAACTCAGCCCAGTCCCCGTGTGGTATTTGGGAAACCACCCGCTTTCCTCTGTCCACCTTTCTTCCTCTAATTCCCACACATTCTTATTTATCCAGTTTAAGACCTGGCCTGTTTTAGTATTTTTTGTAAGTACAAAGATAAATTTGAGATATTATGCACCATGATACTAAGGCACCAAAATGTGCCACATATTTTTCAATGGCTTTTGTCGTGATCTAAGAACAGATAGCACAGGAAGCTTTGCTAAACCATCAAGTTATACTATGTTGCATACATACATGTGGCCTTGTATATTGTGTCTCTTTCTGGTGCACTGTTCTTCAGTAATATTTGACACATAGTCTTGTATTTTTTTCGTAATTTTCTTGAAATCTCAGGGAAAAGATAGAAAAAGAAAAAGAAAAAATGTGTATTCCATTTCCAAATATTTTCAGTTTCATTTTTTGAAATTGGCATAAAAATAAGTGTTTAGGGTGTGTTTTTTATTTTGTTGCAGTCAGTTTTATATAGGTGATATTTAGTTTTTGGCCATAGAGGATAGGAGATGAATGCTGCAGTTTGCGATCGGTGTTTCTTTTTAATTGTTATTTTATTTCTTTTAGATATTTTTATTTGTTTATAATTTTTCTTATTTTTATTTATTTCACATCCTAATAAGGTAAAGTAGATCTATGGGGCAGGAGCAGTGTTACAATACTTTTTATCGTTTATTTATTGCGGATTTATCTAGTAGCTGATGTATAGGCCCCAGTTGCAGGGAAAAAGCAACCCCCAGCACTGACTACAGAGCTGATCTGAGTCTTTAGGCAATGTTCAAACGGCTTATTGCCGGCGTAATTGCGGGGACGGATTTCACCCCGCAATTACGCCGTCAGCCGTGCAGGTGGGGAGGGGCGGGGGGGCGGCAGCTCGCCGGCCCCATTGACATTCATTATTCACAGCGCGTACACGCCGTAAATAATGTGCATGTCACTTTCTCCCCGCTCGGCGGATTCGCGAGCGGGGAGGAGAGACGGAATCCATAGTTCTCTATGAGAACTGTGGATTACCGTAGTTACTGGGACGGATTGGAGCCGTACTGAAGCGCAAATCCGGTGCGCAGTATGGCTCCAATCAGTCCCAGAATAAGCCGTGTGAACGAGGCCTTAATGATCACATGACTGCTGGGGAGAAAGCAGAAAGTCTCATGGTTGTCTGCTTAGCTTTATGCATCCCCTCATTGACTTCCATATATACACAGGTTCTCAGGGATGATAAACCGCCTCTGCCATCTCTCTGACAACTGGATCTCCGCTCCTGCAGCTGCTGATTCTGTTTGGTTTGCAAAGACCAGAGAGATGTTTAACCCCTTAACGACCGCCCACTGTTTTTTGACGTCGGCTGGTGCGGGTCGTTCGTCTGCAGCGACGTCTTTTGGCGTCGCTGCAGACATCGGAGTTTGCAGCGCCCGGCTGTACTACACCGGCGAGGACGGGGCTGTACTAAACAGCCCTGATCCCAGCGCTGCTCCTGCAAGCACCGGAGAGCGGAAGAAATATCCGCTCCCCAGTGCTTTAACCCTTTGATTGCCGCAGTTCGTCACCACAGCGCAATCAAAGGGTTTCCCTACTCTGTCAGGTGATTGGAACATCCGGTGACCCGACAGAGCATGGGGAACGGCTGCACAGCCAGCCCTGGGGACCTAAAGTAGCCCCAGGGCTGTCTGTGTAAGAAGCCAGTGATCAGGGCAGACTGTGAGCGGCCCTGATCACTGCCTGTGTCAGACTGACACAGCTTACAATGTTAAAATGTATGCATATTTTGAATAGGCTAATACATTACAAAGTTTAAAAAAAAAAAAAAAAAAAAAAGGTCCCTTCATGGGATTTTTTTTTAAAAAAAAACTCAAAAACATAAAAAGTGTAAAAAAATTATAAAAAATAAATAAAATAAAAATAAATATTTAACAAAAAATAATTGTGCATACATTACACATACAAAAAATCCTACACATATTAGGTATCCATACAACCATAATAACCTGTAGAATTAATTTAACAAGCTCTTAAGTTTGAAATGTGAATGGTGTGACAAAAAATAAAAAAAAAATAAAATAAATAAATTTTAAATTGAAAAAAAATTCTGCAATTATTAATAAGGAATTTAAAACTTTTTCCCCATAAAGTAAAAACTCGCCGAATGAAATGAGGCCTTGTCAACTGATCATGAAAAAATGAAAAGTTACAACTGTTGAAACGCAAGGAGGCAAAAACCAAAAAAAATTCTGGTCATTAAGTACTTTTCAGTCGTTCAGCTTAAGAGGTTAATCTGTAGACAGTCAACAATCATTTAATCAAGTGTGTAAAAGCATTATTTGGGCATTATGTTGTGTGGGGCTTATTATTATTATTATTATTGAAGAAGTTGCCGATTTAATAATTGTCATGGACGCCCCTGCGACCTCTGTCTCGGGTCGCAGGCGCGTCCGTGCTGCGGCTCTCAGCGGAGCCCCGTCCCGCACGTCGGGTTCGGGGTCCGCTCTTCTCCCAGTCCCTGCCGGCACCACTTACCCGCCCGCGCTCCTGCTCCCTCAAGTCCCAGTCTCCCGCGCGTGGCTCCGCCCCCAGGGCACCCGGCGGCCCGGCTGTTTGAAATTTAAAGGGGGAGTGCTCCAGTTAAATTTGGGTATTGCCGGGCACTGCTCCTTTTAGGTCTGGCCTCTTCCTGCGGCCCTCGCCGGATCCTTATGTGTTTACCTCTGGGGAAGCGTTCCTTGTCTAGTCTTGTCTTTCCGTGTACCTACCCCTTATCTAAAGTTTATCGACCAGCATCTTGCCCCCTGCCCTGACCGTTTTGCCTGTCCAAAGTTTACGATCCAGAGCCGCCTGTCCTGACCTTCTGCCGTCCCCACCACGGCTGCCTGACGGGAATCTGTCTACGTCTACCCTTGGCCGCCACCGCAGGCAAGTCCCGCCAGTTTGGGAAAGACCTGGAAAACTCCCGCCGCAGCAGTCCATCCCCCCTTTGCGGCGGGATTGGTGAATACCGGGACCTACTTAGATTCCCTTCCCTGGCGTGGGCTTCCACCATCGCCTGCGGTGGTCCAGCGGATCCACTACCCGTCCGTTACAGTAGGGTCCGGCCATGGATCCCGCCAAGGTGTCGATGCCAAGTGTCCGCCAGTATACCCCCAACGTTGTGGCCAAGCAGTCCAAAAAGATCGCGCAGCAAGCGCAACAGCTCGAGCAACTCTCCTCCCTGGTGCAGCAATTTATCGCCAAATCAGCAGCAGCAGTCGGCTGCAGTGGTTCCTCCCGTGGCAGTTTTCTCCATCGGTCCCCAAGCTCCGGTTATCCATGCCGACTAAGTTTGATGGGATTCCCAAAGGGCTGCAGGGCTTCAACACCCATGCTCCCTGCATGTGGAACTCATGGGAGTCAGTTTCCGTCAGAAAGATTCCAAGGTGGCCTTCGTGGTCAGTCTCCTCTCCGGTAAAGCCCTGGCCTGGGCACCTCCTCTGTGGGACGAGGTGACCCAATCACGGCCGATCTGCGACATTTCTACTAGAGTTCCGGAATTTTCGAGGAAACCCGCTCGTGCGTCATCTGCCGAAACCGCCCTGTTGAACCTGCAGCAAGGGGAACTCCTCTGTTGGAGACTACGCCGTGCAATTCCGCACACTAGCATCGGAGCTAGCCTGGAACGATGAAGCATTATGCGCCACGTTCAAGAAAGGCCTCTCCAGCCCAATAAGGATGCCCCCTCGCCCCCCGGGACCTTCCGTCTTCTTTAAGCGAGCTAATCCACCCGGCTAACCGGATTGACATCCGATTCGCAGAAGGCGTGAGGGGCTCCGCCAAAAGCAAAAAAACCCCCCGTACAGCCCT